>JARVZY010005826.1:0-28310 GCA_030686995.1 Artemisia argyi
CAAACAACTAGGAGGCTTTATTAATGATGATGATGATTTAGCAAGCTATAATTATCAATACGCAATGATAAGATTGTATAAACCTATAATTATCAATTTTACCCAATGATAAGATTGTATTCACAAATACGCATGTGTTATTATGTTAAATTAAAGATAGAATTGATATAGTAAACATTATAACACTTAATATGTAAACAATTCAAATAAATTAAATATTTATTTTCTCATATAACGTAGATATATTATTAACATTATTAGGCTCAAATGGTAGAATTTTCATCTGTTAACATTCATAATGAGAGGAAGGTTGGTATGGGTACATGGATCATGGTTCATGGTTAACATTCATCAGGCCTAGGTAACATTCATCAAGTAAACATTTGTATATGCGGCCTCAAAAGTATCATTTGCAAATTATCTTATTTTGAATATTGTGCTTAGTAACAGTTAAAAGAGACTTTGAAATCAACAATTATGGAGCCTTTTCTTGAAGGGTTTAGAATAACAATACTGGAAGAAGGGTTGGATGAAGCTACACAACAACATTCATCAAGTATAGTTAACATTCATCAATTAACATTCATCAAGTATACTTAACATTCATCAAGTATAGTTAATATTCATTAATTAACATTCATCAAGTTAACATTCGTATGTGCGCTCTCAACAATATCATTGAAATGTATGTCATTGCTTTGCAAATTATCTTATTTTGAATATTGTGGTTATTAACAGTTAATAGAGACTTTAAAATCAACAATTATGGAGCCTTTTCTTGAAGGGTTTATAATAACAATACTTGAAGAAGGGTTGGATGAAGCTACACAATAACATTCATCAAGTATAGTTAACATTCATCAATTCTATGTAACAATCATCAATTATTACAATTAATTAACGACCATCTATTATTAAGAAACAAATATTTATAAGTCATGCCCGCCTATCGGGCGGGCTTCGAAAGCTAGTATATATATATATATATATATATATATATATATATATATATATATATATATATATATATGTGTGTGTGTGTGTGTGTGTGTGTGTGAATCTTTGTCTAACTTTTTGATTACTTGAAATTAAACAACAACAACAACAACAACAACGACGACGACGTCGACAACGACGACGACAACAACAACAACAACAATAATAAGAGTAAACTGCAAAAAATGTCTCAAAACTATGCCAAAAATGCAAATATTGTCTTCTTACAAAAAAAATTGCAAAAAGTGTTCCTGACCGATTCTGTAAATGCAAATAATGTCCTTGAGGTGTTAATGTTCATGCAAAAATGGTTTTTTGGCTAACACTCGTTAGGAAATCCCGTTAAGTGCCGTGTGAAATGACTATTTTACCCTCCTTTTCTTCAATAATTGCAATTCTGCCATTTTTCTTTCTTTCCCGCCAATCACAACCAAATGTCTCAAGCACTTATAACCCCTGATTCACAAACACAATTTCTAGAACACATAATCGATCTTACATCTTCAAAACAAAATTGACAAATCCGTTAACTTCAATATCCCAATCCGTCCCTGCAACAACCATCACCAAACCCGTCACATAACCTCCACCTTGGAAAACCTACATTCATCACACAGCCCTGAAAAGGAGGTTAGGATAATACCCGGTCCTGCTGGTATTGTCCAATTGGCTAAGCGTCGTAAACAAGCATATATTAGCGAAGGTGGACAGGAGCGTGTAATTTCGACACAAGAGTATATTAGGAAAGTTGTTGAGGATGTGGGTGAGGATGAGGATTTTTCACGTGGGCCATGGCTTAGCGCGGTTGAGTTTGTGAATGCTAATGGGGGTGGTGTATGGATGTTTAGGTGATATCAAGAGCTTTATCAATAATGGTAAAGTTGATCAAGTTGTTGCAATAATCAAGTTGTGTACTCCAAATGCCGTTGGCGATCTTACGGTAACTCTCAAAGATCTCTCAGGTTCAATGCCTGGTGCAATACATCACAAAATCATTAACGAGGAGGGGGGTTATACAAAGGATATCACTTTAGGAGCTGTTGTAATTGTTCATAATGTTTCAATGTTTTCTCCTAATCGATCACACCATTCTCTTAACATTACAAAGAAAAACTTAGTTGAGGTTTTCCCCAAGGATACACTTTATGGGAATGGTAGTGGGGTAGCTGGTGAGGGAATGTTAAACGAGGAAGAAATAATGGAATTGTTAGAAGAAGAAGAATAGGCTAAACAAGAGTGGCGGAATAGTGGATATCTTATTGAGCAACAAGAACATCAAATGAGATTAGACCAAGAAGCATTGATAGAAACAATCCCAGAAGAAGCAAGGGCTAAACAAGAGGAGGAAGAGAGACTTAGGAAAGAATGTGAGGAAGCTTGGGAACTTGGGTTGTATGGCTATGTATCTGATTCATTTTTTGATTCCAAGGACATTCTTTTGGAATGCCACAGTGGACCTACAGGGGGACACCATGTGTTAATTACACCGCAGTATTTGATTCCGTCTTTTATTGGCCGACGATGTATCGAGATGCACATGACTTGGTAAAGTCATGTGACTCGTGCCAAAGTCAAGGAACAATTTCACAAAAAGATGAAATGCCCCAAAATGCCATTCAAGTTTGTGAGATCTTTGACGTGTAGGGTATAGATTTCATGGGCCCATTCCCATCTTCAAGAGAGAATAAGTATATACTTGTGGCGGTCGGTTACTTGTCTAAATGGGTTGAAGTGAAAGCATTCCCACCAATGACGCCCGAGTTGTGGTTAAGTTTTTAAAGAATCTATTTGCTAGATTTGGTACACCTCGTGCTATAATTAGTGATCGCGGTACTCACTTTTGCAATGATCAATTTGCTAAAGTTATGCTTAAGTATGGTGTCACACATCGTCTTAGTACCGCGTATCACCCGCAAACAAGCGGACAAGTTGAGGTGTCCAATCATGGTTTGAAACGTATCTTAGAAAGGACCGTAGGAGAAAACTGAGCCTCATGGGCTGACAAATTAGATGATGCACTTTGGGCCTTCCACACTGCTTACAAAACACCAATCGGGTGCACTCCTTATAAGTTGGTGTATGGAAAGGCATGCCATTTCCCCATTGAGCTTGAGCATAAAGCCTACTAGGCCTTGAAACATGCTAATTTTGACCTTAAGACCGCGGGTGATCATCGAAAAGTTCAATTGAATGAATTAACTGAGCTTCGTGATCAAGCCTATGAGAATTCTTTAATCTACAAAGAGAAAACAAAGAGGATTCATGACTCAAAGATCAAAAACCGCGAATTTAACATTGGTGATCAAGTCCTTCTTTTCAATTCTCGATTGAAGATTTTCTCAGGTAAACTTAAATCCCGTTGGTCTGGACCGTTCACAATCACTCAAGTATTCCCTTATGGAACTGTCGAGTTAGCTTAACCCGATGGTCCTAACTTTAAGGTGAATGGTCATCGACTCAAACACTGTTTCGGAGGGGACATACCACCCAAGGTTGTCCCGGATCTCCAGACTTTCCCCATTGACAACTAAATTCGGGGATCGAGTCAAGCTATGTGACTCGGTAATAAAAAACAAGTGCTTCGTGGGAGGCACCCCATGCTTATCCATTCATCTTCTTAATTTTCTTATTTCTAATCCAATGACGTAAGGGGGGCGACCTCTTCCATTCTCGTGTTTCCGTGGTTGTTTGTTTATGATTGTCCAGGGTTGTCCTCGATTTATGATGACTCTCGTGCTTGTGTTTTTTCTTTCTCTCCACTCTAGTTTCATTCATCGATGCTTATGGAAATCCTATATCCGAAAATCTTATCGACTAACGTTTATCTTTGGCATAATTAATAGACGGCCTTAGATTTTTGTTAGGATTACCTTTACCCGTAAAACATTGAGGACAATGTTTCATTCTAGTCTGGGAGGGGGGTGAATCTTCGATTCGATTTGACCTTGCACTTTCACCTTGTCGTATACTTACGCAACTCCGTTTTTCCTCAAAATTTTGAAAAAGTTGAAAATTTTGAAAAAATAATGAAAATGTTGTGAAAAAGCACAAAAAATGAGAAAATTTGAAAAAATTGTGCAAAAATATAATAAGTTTTGACACCTTGTTGACTTTCTCGCTGGCGAGAGTAGGAATAAATTTTTTGACTTGACCGGGCGTGTTGAGCCCTAGCTTGTTCCCTTAACGAATATAATCGTCCTAAGCTTGTGCTAGTCTTGTACACAAGGAGCTATAAAAAGCGAATTCTTTCTTAAGAGTTTGCAAGTTCCCGTACTTGACTTTAGATATGCATGGCTTAAAATCTTTCGCTAGTCTTTTACAGAAGGAGCTAGAAAATACGAATTCTTTTCTAAGAATTTGCAAGTTTCCGTATTTGACTTTATATATGCGTGGCTGATTATCGGCTAAGCATCTGCGGATCTCATTACTTGAGATTTTAAATTTGTGAAGAACGAGAAATGATAGAGTTTATTTAGAAGTTAGATGCGAAACGTGGATTAGTTGGTTCTCTTTAGATCTCATGGAAGGTACTTGTGGCTTTTTCGTTCCCACAAAATTGTTTCCCCATATAAATAGATTTCTTAGGTTTAATTAAGGGTGCACGGTTTGGGCAATACTTAGTTTTTTCTCATTCCTAAGAAAATTTCTGCATATGGAGGTTGGGTACACATAGGGGTACTTCCAGTGTTACGGTGAAATAGACTATCACATCTTGCCGGTTCGCAGCCGATGTTGTGATCTTAGTAAAGGCCGTAGGACTCGGGGTTTGGCAAATAATTATGAATAATGAATAAATAATCCAAAGCCATATAAGTTTTCTGCATCTTGATGGTTCACACATATTGTTGTAGACATCAAAAAGGCAAAGGAAAAATTCCAAGGTCATAATAAGACTATTACATCTTGCCGGCTCATAACCGATGTTGTAATTGTTGTAAAAGGCTAGGGGCTTAATTGTTAAAGTGCTTATAAATGTTAAATAAAGCCAAGCTTCGACTCCTGGGGTGTCCTAATAAAAAGCTTCCATCTCGAGTCTCAGAAATGGGATGTTTCGGTTGTAAATAAAAAGGTGACCCTCAAAATCGTGTTAAATCAGAGACCTCCATGTGGACCTCATTTTTGTATGCAGGGATTTTCGAGGGAAGGTTTGGAAAGTACTTAGCGTTTAAACTTTGTGCTCTTATCGGACTAAAAACTATAAAAACGAGAAAATATAAAGCAATTCATTTCTCACAAAAATAAAATAATGAGATACAAAAATAGGAAATGGGAATGAGAGGTAATTACACAAGTAACTTGTATGGGTAGTGTTAGCATCTAACTTGTGAATAAACAATGATTTTGTTTTTACGCTTAGTTTAGGGGCTCGCGAAAAATCAAGGATGACGATTTTTATCTGAATGGTCACTTCTTTATGAGTCGTGTTTCTACTCTAAGACCCTAAAAATTATTGAAAAAATAATGAAAGTTCATCAAACCGTCATATGAATAAAGTGAAAAATACAAAAATAGTAGTAATAGTTAGTATAAGGAATAAATTGCAAAAACGGGACGTTTTCGGGAATAAATGATTTCGTAACTTCTTTTGAACCTCCTTGCTACTTTTCAAAGTTAGTAGGAAGAGTTGTGAAATTATTTATCTCAAAAGCGTGATTTGATTACATTGCGTGAGGACACGACAATACTTTAGTCCGGGGGATTTTGGTGTGTGTTTATTCACACACTTTTCCTTATCCAAATTAAGACTAAAACGACCAAAAACTAACTATAAATGCCAAAGATTGTGTGTTTTTTGTGTTTGTGAATGTATAGGTCCAGTTATTCAAGAAAAGGGCGAAAATCAGTAAGAAAACTACAAAACCAAGCACGAGAATGAAAGATAGTCAAAAGCTGGAGCCCGGGAAGGATATTGATAATAGAAAGCTCAAAAAGTCATTACAAGTCCCTAAAGATTGAAAAAAATGGCAAAAATAGTCCTTGGTGAAAGTTTGTTTAAAATGGCAAATATGGTCCTCCAAGTTTCAAGACTTGTCAAATTTGGTCCCTGGAAGAATAATTTTTGAAGAAATGACAACTCAGGCTCTCCAAATATTCATGAAGTCAAAAGAGGCCCTTGAAGAGTACTTCGCAAAGTTGGCAGAAATAGTCCTTGTGAAATCTAATTTGGCAAGGATGGTCCTTGTGATACTTAGCCTAAATCCGGATCTACTCTAAGCCTAGCCCAAATCTATAACAAGCCCAGCTGGAAACTAAAATAACTAAACATATTACCCAAGCCCAAAAATCAAACCCAAGCCCAAAACCCATGGTCAACCCATTAATCCAATCGGTCAAACAATAATAAAATAAAATCACCCTTTCCCTCCCCCCAATTGATACCCCGCACATCCCTTTCCTCCCCAAACATAAACCCTAAATTTTACCCTTTTACAATTACCCACTCCCACATTAATTACCTTCAATTAAGCCTTTTAGAAGCTCAATCACGTGACCAAAAACATGAAAAGAAGGATTTGCATCAAAGGAATGTCTACATGGCAAAATGGCAGCTTGTGATTGGGTGAAACACCTCACCCAATCATTGGATACTTCTTCTAGAAGGTCTGACCACATGTCAGAGAGAGTATGCACTCGGATTGCCAGCATATACAAACCAAGGCCTCTGATTGGACAAACCACATCATCTGATTGAATCTAAAGGATCTCATTGATTTGAAGAAGCACAAAAGGATCAGAGGGTGGACATTCAAGCTTCTAGGACCTTCAGCTGATGTCATTCCAAGGCCTTGAGCTCAACTATAAAAGGAGCTCTTTCATCCCCATTTTGTATGTAGTTTTTAGATAATGAAATGCTGTCAAATTTATTTCTCAATGTATTCTTAGTTTAAATATAGTGTAATTTCAGTTTTAATAATAAAATTTTTTAGTTTGATGTCTTTAATTCATGCTTAATCTAGTTATTCTATTTAATTTTAATGTTTATTCAGTTTATTCAATGTTCTCTTAAACTTTCTACTATTTCATTTGAGCTTCTCAGAAGCTTATTCAAGATTTTCTAAAGTTACATTTCTCATTGTTGTTATTACTTTAACAAAAACCACAAAAAAAATAAGAAAATAGCAAAAAAATACAAAAATAACTTTAGTTTATTAAATCTCAGCTTGCAACCAAGCTCTTTATTATAGTTATTAGCTCATCTAAGCTGTACATAGCTTAGGTGAGTGTTATTTAGCTTAAACAAAAAAAAAGTTCAAATCTCATACTTGGTCAACAAAGTCAAATTGTGCATGATCCATTGAAGACTATGATCTGTTCTATGATGTTGAAGGTCCCTGAGTTTGATTTGAGCCTATCTAAAGATAGGCTTTGTTGAAATGATTCCCTTGTTTAGCTAGGGATTTCATTGTAAGTTCTCTATTTAATTTTAGCCTTTTATTGCATTTCATATTTAGTATATTAGATTGTATTAATTTAGTTTAATTTCTGCTTAATATAGTTTATTTTAGTTCTATATAGCTCAATTGGTGTTTATGGTATGCTTTTATATGTTCTAGAGTAGTTTTGAATATCCTACTGCCATATAATAGATGTATTTGCAAGTTTGTGTGTTTGCACTAATTTGTCTGATTTTCTTTTCTATTTAGCTTTAATATTAGTTGGTTAATCAGTTTTGATCATTTAGTTGATAGGTTCTAGCTTAAAAGTTAAAAAGTTAGTATAAGCAGGTAGTTAAAAGGGTGTTTGGAATTGCTGCATCTTGTTTGATCTAGTTGTTAGATTGTTTTTCTTTCTGCTTCACTGGTTCCCTTTAAACATAAACAAGTGAATTTAGTCATTAAATAGGTAGGTTTAACACATATAGTCAACATTCACTCTAAACTAATTCTCTATCTGCAGTAGTTGAATAGTGGATCTGATTTCTTGCAAACTATTAGGGAAAGCTTGCAACTAGGTAATAATAGTCACAATTTATCTTAACATAATATTTAGAATCAGTTTTGGTCATTTGAATCTAAATAAAGTCAAATTTCAATTGCATAAAAAGGTCAACATTTAGTAAAGTTCTGTCTAAAACAGTCTACTTCATGGGTAATTTTAAGGCATCAAATGAAATGCAAATGGTTTGAAGTTGTTTCTGGTTAAAGTTTGTAGTCTAAACTGCATCATTTATCAAGTTCAAACATTTCCATAAACATTTAGTGGCTCAAAATTTCATGTGTAAGTTGCCTATTTCTGACTGTTCTAGTAAGTAGGGCAACCTTGTGTTCTAAACAGATCTGATCTAGGGTTCAATTGAGTGGTCAATTGAGCCTTAGATTTAGGGCTTTTAGGTTTTTCATAGAGCTTATAGTATGAATTTTCAGATTCTAGCTTTATCCGACCAATTAGCTTATTTGATCAGCTTAATTTAGTCTGCAAGAAGCCTCTTTAGCAACTATTTATGTCTCTTGATTTGTATCAGCATTAGTGCTTTTTGGCTTTTTTCTTAGAGCTTATCTGAGTTACTTAAGTAGTACTGAGCTTGTATAAGAATTTTAGACCTATTCTAAGCTTTTGGCTTATTTTGGTGCTCATTTGCTTATTTTAATGCTTACCACAAACTGCTTATTTGCCCAAAACAGCTTTTCAAGCTTAGATTTTCTTTGATTTCATTTTTCTTAAGTTTCTTATAATATCTTAGAATTTTCCAAAAAATTTCATAATTTTCCTTAATCATTTGCTATTTTTCCTATTTTTAATTAGTTTTTAATACTTTTTAAATCAATAAAAATTCGTAAAAATTCAGAAAAAGTAATAAAATAATATAAAATTAGTTTAGAAAATTAGTTTTAGGTTATTTAGATTTTTCAAAAGTTAAATTGTATTTTTCTAGTTGTTTTTCACAATTATTTGTATTTTTAGTCATTTTTAATAATTCCAAAATAGAAATTAATTCATAATAAATAAATAAAAAGTCAAAAAAATATAATTTCTTTTCTCAAAATTATTTTTGAATGTTTAGGATTTTTAGAAATTTATTTTGTAATTTTTGGATCATTTTTCTCTAGATTTCATTTTTTTTATTACGTTACGTTTATTTGTTAATCCGTTTTCGCATTTCTTGTTATATGTGCTTTATATGTTTGTACTTTCTGCATTATTTCTTGATTTCTATTGTTATTCCATATATCTTAGTGGAAAAACCAAAAATTCACTTTGGACACTATTCACTTTATGTTTACACGTTTCCGAACCGACAATTCGACTTAAAACATTCGTTGGGAGAACAATCCGGGGAATTGCATTCGTTGCATTTTCTTTGGAAAAACGTACTTACCCTAAGATTTACACCACCTGCACAACTAAATATGCAATGTAATGAGGTTAGTATAATATGCAATGCAATGTATCCAAAAAAATTGCTAAACATTTCATCAGACTCACCTAGTCAAAATAACACCACTTTGTTTCCCAATGATCTTGGTGCCCTTAGACCCAGCACACAATTAGTGATTTTAACACCACTTCTTAGTCTCAAAAAACCCGCACCCGTAGCTCCCACATTCACTAAACCAACACTTGATGTCTTCTTCATAGAACCACCCTCTCTAATGACAATACCACCTAGCCTTGGCAAAACAGGTTTATTCCTGTTAAAAGCCTCATCCTCATCAACCATGAGTCCTTTTCCCTTATCCACAGACCTTTTCACCACCTTTTTATTCTTCCTAAATTCAAGATCTGCATCACCCACAACCTTTCTTTTCAAGTTTACACTTCTCTCCCTAGTTGAAGTACTAGCCTTAAAAGGAGTTGAAGCACTAGTCTTAAAAGGAGTTGAAGTACTAGAGCACCGCAAGCTAGCATCTTCTTCTACCCATCTGACAACCTCCCCACCTTCACCCCCTAAATCAATGTTTTTAAATAGTATTGAGATAACATCTATTTTGTGTAAGCAACAAACAAATCTACAAAACTAGACCGACAACCTAGTTTGATCATTGTATGCACATCATTGTCTGCGTGAATGAACTTCAAACCTTCTTCTAATGATTTTCTAGGCAAACAAAAGAACACATCCCATTTTTCTCCCCTAATGTGTAATAACATATCATCCAGACCAATACTAAAGATATGTCTATCATGGATAAAGGCACAAAGTGTAGAAACATTCCCTTGTACATACCTCAATGAAGCAAAATCAAAGAATCCATAACTGTGCATTCTGAACACAATTTCATCATCATAAGCAATTAAACTTGCCACCGTTTAAATTTAAACATCAATAGTCATGACATCAATCCTATTTACTGAAGATCCAAACACTGCTAAAGTTTCCATTCCTAACGGCCTACTTAGAAACATAATACTTTGTTTATCCTAAACCAATCAGGAGACCCAATCATGCCACTCAATATCAGCATATAACAGTGTATCAAAAAGGTCACAAAATCCAACATAAGCAAATTAAAAATGACACATAAATGAAGTATATTAGATTAACATACCTTCCCTCTTCCTCCCACTCCAAACAGGCCTTCCCCTCTTCCTTTTTTTGTGTTATTGTACTCGGATTACTATTCCCCTCCCTCTTCCTCCCACTCCAAACAGGCCTTCCCCTCTTCTTTTTTGGTGACATTGTACTCAGATTATCGATTGGTACAGAGAAAATTACTTTTTTTTGCCTTCCCCTCCCTCTTTTTTTCTCTGCAATTACAACTACCTCTTTTTTTTGGTTACATTGTACTCAGTTCCGCTACCACTTCCACCCATATGTGGTTCGTTGAAAGTTTTGTTCCACATCCATTTAAGAATAACTTCTATCATCTTTTCCCTATGTTTGCATACGAACCATAATTGGCAATTACTTCATCACCAAATGTATCCAAAACTTCCTCAAACACTTCATCATTTAATAAAAATTTCTCCCAAGACTTTCCCGATGATTCCTCCCCCAATCAACAAAGACTTTCCCTTATCATTATTTGCCATAGCGAGGATTGATTGTGCCGGTTTTTTTTTAATCTAGGGTGTGACTGTTGATTATCACTTTGAAATGAACTTAATGGGGTTGTTTTAGCAGTTATAGTTCTCTGAAAAAGCCTACTCTAGTAATCTTGTTACTTTAATGAAGTTTACTTAAATTCGCAAATATAGTCCTTGAAGTATAATTGGCGGGTATTAATCTTGATGCGAGTAGCATTTAGACAACTTTAGGGACTAAATTTTCAATTTACCCCTTTAAAAAAAATGCAGCAGCATTAACTGAAAACCTGAAGCAGTATTAATCTTGATTCAAGCAGCACTAAGTGGAACACAGCAGTAGAAACTATAACTAGCAGTCTTAACCTTCATAACCAACAGCAGTAACACACTTGGGAAGATTTATGGTGCATAACAAGGTGAATGCTAAAAATTATCAACTAAATTGAAACAAAACTGGGAAAATCAAGATAAAAATCATCAACTAAGTTTGCTTCTATTCATAAGGAAATATTATTTAATAAACTAAAAAATATCAATTATAGTAAGGAAACTAATCTGAAAGGTATGACAAATGCAAATCATCATAAATGAATATTTCTAGACATTCATCAACCTTTTTATCCTTACTATATTTTTTTCTAATTTCCTAACTGCCTCCACTTCTTTCCATTGTTGCTTTGCCACTTCAACATGCCGTCCTTCTGCCACTTCACCATCCCTTTCTTCTTCCGCTTCAGTATGCCTTGCTTCTTCCTCCTCCTTTTCTTCTTCATCTTCCTGTTCTTCTTCCTCCAATGTAGCTTCTAGTTCATAATAGAAGCTTTCATCATAAGTGCATTGGGGTTCTTTTTTAGTATTGACAACTTCAAGTTGTGCTGCCACATCTTCCATATGTTTTTTCCTATAATGTTGAATGAATAAATCAAATGGATATAGAAACATAGACAAAAAAAATAAAGATGAACGAAACTGTATTTAAATTGAGTTTGGGTGCTTCAATGTTTTCAATAAGTGCCTTTGCCTCATCTCTTGCACTTTTGTCTCCGGACGACATACTGGTTGTTTCAATTAGATTGATGAAGGTTGATGATGTAAGATAGTTATGTAGCAACATGTTTATGGAACGTGTATATATACAAATAATGAGAAAACCGAAGAGTTGGTATTAAATTTTATAATCATTATAGGTTAGCGTGTGCAGTTTTGCATAATTGTATTCATATTTCCACGAATAAAAACATTCAAATAATAAAAAAAATCTACATTTGAATTAAAGCATATTACATTTATGTTCTTAAGACATATTAATAAAACCATATCATAGATAGAGGTACTTAAACATATTACATAAATATAGATGTTCATCAAACATAATACATAAACTAATATAAATACAACCATATCATTGATAGAGGTACTTAACATATTACATAAACATACTTAGAACTGAAATTAATACAACCATAACATAACTAGAACAGGTTTCATGGTTTTTTGACTCTTTCTTCCATGACTAGCACGATTAAGTTTTTAATCGATGTCCACATAGAGCGAGCCTCTTCCTTAAACATGCGTAGTTCCTCACAACCCTGAAATGTATTTTTGCAATATTGACATTTAGAGGCGTGTGGTTATGGCATTGGTGGAAGTGGTTTTTCTGGGTCTATGGAGAAATACCATGCTTGAGAGCCTGCTACTTTCAATGGGTAACGGACCACATCGTTGTGACTGTTTGTTGCTAACTTTCTGGATTGTGCATCCATGGTGAGCTGAGAGTTTCAATGAGTTTGATGAACAAGGTTGATGATATAAGATGGGTAGGTTTGTGAGAAATTTTGAGAAGTAAATGAAGCCAGTGATATGGGTAGGTTTGTGTGTAAATGTCCTCAGTTAATACTCCTTTATATTACACAAAGAAAGTCAAATGGGTTTATTTCAAGTAGCCTGACCCTATATTTGACTACACAAACGTAAATTCAAACTAGCTTAGGAAGAGTGTGTCTCACTCTTTAAGTAAATTCTCCTACCAACTAGTTACTATTATGGCACACCGTTCAAGTATGCAGACAATCTCATAAGTAAAGAATTTGGAAAATAACAAATTTAACCAAACAAAGTTGCATTAGTAATAGGAAACAAAAGATAAACCACTATTAAAACAACTGCCATCCAAATACTTAATTATTTCGCAACAACCTATTACAACCATATCAAAAGTTAGAAGGAAAGGTTTAATTTTTTGTTAGCTTTTTCCGTCATGAGCTCTACAAGGTACTTGTGTCTCACTCTTTAAGTAAATTCTTCCTAAAACATACGTAGTTTCTCACGAAGTTGAAATGTATTTTGGCAACATTGACAATAAGAGAAATGTGGTTTTGGCATTGCTGCAAGTGGTGGTTCAGGGAGACGGGTGTGATAATGGTGACTGAATTTGATGACCAATGTTTATGAGATGAGAGTTGTGGTGTAAGTGTGGTGTAGTATATAAAGGGAGAGGCATTTAACTAGTCAATGGGCAGGTTTGTGCTTCGTGTGTGAGAAGTTAATGAAGCCACTGACATTGCTAAGTGAATGGGTATGTTTTGGTATTTATTGACTTTTAAAAGTCAGCATGGGTAAATCCGAACAACCCAAAAACTGGATAAGCCATTGAAATAAAAGTGGCCATTAGGAACGCAAATTACACACATTAATAAATATCAATAGTGAATGGAAATTTTTTTTGTATACGTTGACTTTTAAAAGTCAACAATGGGTAAATCCAAACAAAAGTCTGCAGCCTGCCCATAGTCATCAACAAGCTTCCATCCAAAACAATAGTGACAGCTTTTTATTTTATACCCTTAAACTACTTTAACAGTAACATATGGGGTATTTGATACTTGTTAACTATAAAAAAATCAAAATGAATAAATACAAACACCCCCGAATATGCAAATGCACATGCAAAATGCTGAAGAAAAGGTTATCCAAAATGAAAAATGCTTAACCAAACCAAATACATAAACATGTCTTACATAGATTAACTAAAAATGTCTTAAAATATCTCATTACATTCAAAAAGGACAACACAAAAGAGGAACATTATCCTGCATTTAGTTTTTCTTCTTGGAATGTAATGAATAACACTTAGAAGCTCTTTTGGGAGCTGGTTCTTTCAACTTTGCTCTTAGGCCAAGGATGCAGCCGGTTGGCCTTGCCTTCCTCTGCTCACTTGTACCCTCATCTGGCCTAACCTTCCTCTGATAACTGGTACCAACATCCAAAACTGCATAGAATATACAACAAACCCAAACTGTAATACAAGCTATAATATTCACTTCTAAGAACAGTATTGAAATCAATAACATCTATAAGGTACAAAGACATTTCAAACACCCATTTAAGAGGTTGAGTATATTTACCTTGTAGAGTTTTCTTCTTTCAACTGATAAAGAGCTCATCAAGCAGCCACTTTTGCCTTTCCCATGATATCTATAAAGATAGCGAAAATGAATTAAATAAGACTTATTTGCTTTTCCAAACACCCTTTTAAAAGCTTGAATACTTTTGCCTTTCATTTTAGTCTTTCTCCTCATAACCTGCTCATCAAGAAATTCATCTACATTTTCCTCAGTGATGGTTTTGAATGGCCTATATCTTTCTTTCATCTGCTCTATTAATTCATAATCAACGGAATTGCCCAGCTTAGACCATACTTCTTCATCATCCGCCAAACATTCAATCAGTTTAAGCTCAACCTTGGATCTCATATCTATAAACATTATTCCAGAAAGCCAAATTGTAATACTAACTCAAATAAATGTATTTACATAACATCATAAGAGGTTCAAAAAATTAACCTTTCATGATTCTTGTCCTGTATAACACATGTTTAAGTTTTGCAATCTTCTTTTCCATACGAGCACAAAAAGTCTTTGCACCATCATTGAAATCTATAAAGATAGACAACAAGACAAGATGTGATCATAAAGGAACTAAATAAACAACGTAAATTACTTTAAAGTGCTATGAAACAAAAATTACAAAGTCAGTCAATACTACTTTTTGGCATAACTAACGGTCAAATATAATTACCAAAATCAAACTAAGCCAATTTTTAACACATAAAGGAACTAAATAAACAACATAAACTTACTAGCACCAAACAACATTATCAGCAGGGATTCCCTTGTTGTCGCTTCCACTTTGCCCGCCATCCATGCTCAAAAAATTAGGGTTTATGTTTGTATGTGTTAGACGATAGGAACGACGTGATTATGTTTCTGTCAGCCCCAAATGAATTAGTTTCATATCAAAGTTTTATCACGAATATTGTCCCTCAAGCTTTGGAGGGTGAATACGTCATTTTCCATACTTGTGGGAAAGAAAGGAAAATGATGGAATTGCGATTATTGAAGAAAAGGAGGGTAAAAGAGTCATTTCATACGACACTTAACGGGATTTCCTAACGAGCGTAAGCCAAAAAATCATTTTTGCATAAACAATAACACCTCAAGGGCATTATTTGCATTTACAGAATCAGTCAGGAACACTTTTTGCAATTTTTTTTGTAAGAGGACAATATTTGCATTTTTGGCAAAGTTTAATGACATTTTTTGCAGTTACTATAATAATAATGATAATGATAATGATAATAATGATAATGATAACGATAACGATAATGATAATGATAATGTTGGGAATTACATTAACAGTTACCACGACTAGTATGGAGATTACAACTGCTGAAGAATGCACTAGCAGTGGAAACTCATTACCACTACTAGTACATATTATTACCACTGCTGTTAGGATAACTGTTAGGAAACTTGTATAGATAAATATAGAATAGATCTTGTGTATATCTTATTCTATTATCATTATACGTATCTTGTAGAAGAGGACTCCTTGTGCTATAAAAGGAGGTCTTAGGTTTAGGTTTCATATACGGTTTTCTTAGAGCTTCAAGGTTGTAACCCTAGTGATACAAAGATCACTCGTATTATTATTCTTAATAATATTGGAGCTAACAGTTTGGTTCACTCATTATTCTCATTCATATACAACTGTTTTATTCACAAACAAACTTCTAAGTATTACTTAGTAAATTCCGCATACTTGGTGATATAACTTAAAGTATCATTCTAACACAAATCAAGGTGTTTAGATCCATTAAGTGGTATCAGAGATAGGCTTTGATACTTTGATTTAGAAGATCCGAAGTTTACTCACAAGATTCAATGGAAACAGAGACCAGTCAGTCCAACATTGCTGCTAAGCTTCCTAAGCTTAAGTTGAATGACTATGAGATGTGGAGACTAATGGTTGAACAATTCTTCATGGTGCAAGACTATGTACTTTGGGAAATCATTATGTTTGGTGATTCTTTTAAACCTGGTATTACCTCAGAAACTATTGATGGCAAGGTAGTGCAAAAGATAAACACTGGACCAGTCACAACTGATGAAAGACTTCAGAAGAAGAATGATCTGAAGGCCAGAGGTTTGTTGCTAATGACCCTTCCTAGGGATCAAGTGTTAGCCTTCAGCAAGTACAAGACTGCAAAGACTTTATTTAAGGAGATCTGTAATGTTTTTGGTGGTAATGATTCCACCAAGAAGACACAGAAGACCTTGTTGAAACAGACTTATGGAAACTTTGGTTCAACAAGTAATGAATCAATTGATAGCATCTTCACAAGGCTTCAAAAGATTGTTACTCAACTCACAGTGTTTGGAATTGAGGTGGAAAGGGAAGACCTCAATTTAAAGTTTTTAAGAAGTCTACCCTCTAAGTTTGGTACAAATGTTGCAGTGTGGGAAGACAAGCCAGAACTGGAGAATATGAAGCTTAATGATTTGTACAATAACTTTAAAGTTATTGAACAGAGGTTGAAGAAGGCTGGCAAACTAAGTTCAGGATCAGGGAACTTAGCACTTATATCATCATCTGTTGATGATATCTCAGATGAAGAGAGTGATAGTGATGATGATGATGTTGCTAACATTGCTGTTTCCACTGGCAGTGGAGGTGTTACCACTGCTAGTTCAAAAAGGCAGGTTGCTGATCTTGGAGATTCTACTTTTTATGCCTTTCTTTCAAGTCAATCAAATGGTTCAATTCTGACACATGAAGACTTGGATCAAGTTGATGAAGATGACATGGAAGAGATGGATATTAAATGGCAAGTTGCATTGCTAAGCTTAAAGGCAAAGAAGTTCTGGAAGAAGACTGGTAGGAAGATCATCATAAATGGCAATGAAACTGTAGGTTCTGATAAGAAGAAGGTGGAGTGATAAAACTGTCACAAGAAGGGGCACTTTGCCAGGGAATCCAGGAAACCAAAGAAGCCTGATAATAGGTCAACTTGGTACAAGCAAGACAAGAAGAAAGAGCCCACAGTTGAAGAACCAAAGGTGCTTTTGGCCATTGATGGAGTGAGCTATGATTGGAGCTATATGGCTGAGGATGAAGAAGAAGCTCCAGAGTCTGCAATGATTGCTACAGAGCTTGCACTTATGGCTTTTTCTGACTCTGAGGTACATATTAACAATGCTTGTTCTAAAACCTGTAAAGCTTTAAAAGATTATGAGAAACTTAAAGATCAATATGATGAACAATTGTTAGAGTTAAATCAAACTAATTATAACCTAGCAAATCATAAAAGAGGTCTTGTTGTTTTAGAGGCACAGTTAGAGCACTATAGAGCCAATGAATCTAAGTTCAATGATGATATTGCTGTTTTAAAAAGAGACTTAGATTATAAGATAGCTGTGAATGAGGCTCTTAGGGAAGAGTTAGAGAAGATTAAAAAGGCCAATGAAAACATACAGATAACTTGTAATACACTAGATCATAAATCTAAGTGCATTGACAAAATTTGGGAGGCCCAAGTTGTAAATAAAGCCAAATCAGGAGTAGGATATAAATCAGTTCCACCACCCCTAAGAGGTGTTCCATCACCTCCTGGTATTGACTTAGCACACACAGGGTTAGAAGAGTTCCAGGAACCAACCATGACCTATGGCCCAAAATTTGTTAAAGAAGTTGCTATTGAGAGGGTTAAGGTTGAGGTTGATCCATTTGATAGTGCTAGTGACTCATCTCTTAAAGATGATAATATGAATGTTGAGTCTAGAACTAGTGTTCCTGGGAGTGTTCAAGTGGAAGTTAAAAAGAGTATTCCTGAAGTTGACAAAGAGAAGCCTAGGACACAAGCTAATTTCACTAGGCCCACTACTATATATGCTGAGATGTACAGAAGCAGGTCAACAACTCCTAGGGGCAACAAAAGGAGTTGGAATCATGTTAAATCTAGACAATTTGGTAGTGACTTTGTGTTTAACAACAAACCTTGTCACATATGTGGTAGTTTTGAACACCTTCATTATAATTGTAACTATCACATGGGTAGAAGGGAAGTGTTTGGGAATACCAGGGTGAATGAAATCAATGTCAATAAGAATACTCACCCAAATCCACTAAGTAAAATGATTCCCAGGTCTGTTTTGTTAAAAACTCTAGCATCAAATCTCTTTCCACTACTAAACCAGCAGTTGCCACTGCCAGAAAAATGAACAGAGTTTACCCTAAGTCTCCTGTTAAGAGTGCAAAACCAATTACAACTTAAATCTGCACAAACAGGGAAAAAGACCTATTATGAAAAGAAAGTTTACAATAACCACAAGTGGGCACCTAAAATTTCAAAACCAGCAGTTGCCACTGCTAGGCCAAAAGTTTTCACTGGTGGTTCTGTGAACAACAAAAGGGTAAATGTGGGAAATGCTGTGAAGGCCTCAACACGTTGGGAGTGGAAACCAAAAGGAATTATCACCTCAAACAATCCCAATGGTGTATCAATGACCTTTGACAGATATAATTATATTGATACACGAGGCAGATCCAAGTCATTTGTGGCTTGGGTCCCCAAAAGGAACTAATTCCTTTATTTTATGTGTAGGGACATTCAAAGCCTAAAGAAGATCAAGGATACTCAGATAGTGGATGTTCCAGGCACATGACTGGCAATAAGTCCTATCTCTCAGATTTCAAACCTTATGATGGACAGTTTGTCAGCTTTGGAGGTGGTATTGGTGGAAAGGTTTCTGGCAAAGGAACAATCAAGGCTGGAAACTTGGACTTTGAGTATGTGTATTATGTGAAAGAACTCAAGTACAATCTCTTCAGTGTGTCACAGATGTGTGACAAGAAACATAGAGTTCTATTCTCAGAAGATGAATGCTATATCCTGTCTAAGGATTATAAGCTACCTGATGAAAGTGAGGTTATGCTTAAAATCCCTAGAAAAGGCAACTTATATAGCATAGACATGAAGAACATAGTGGCTAAAGATGATGTTACTTGCTTGCTTGCAAAAGCTACTTTGGATGAATCCATGCTTTGGCACAAAAGACTTGGTATTGTTAACTTCAAGACCATTAACAAGATTGTGAAAGATGGTCTAGTCAGAAGTCTACCAGAGAAGAGATTTGAGAATGACCAAACATGTGTTGCTTGTCTTAAGGGCAAGCAACATAGAGCTTCATGCAAGACCAAGGCATATAACTCTATTGATCATCCACTTTACATGCTGCATATGGACTTGTTTGGACCTACATCTGTGCACAGCATAAATTTGAAGAAGTATTGTCTTGTTGTATCTAATGATTTTAATAGATTTACATGGGTTTTCTTTCTAAGAACTAAGGATGAAACCACTGGCATTCTTAAGACTTTCATCACTGAAGTTGAAAACCAAGTTGATAAGAAGATCAAGATCATCAGGTGTGACAATAGGACAGAGTTCAAGAATAAAGTTATGGATGATTTCTGCAGAGACAAAGGTATTAAAAGAGAATTTAGTGTTGCAAGAACACCTCAACAAAATGGTGTTGCTAAAAGAAGAAACAGGACACTAATTGAGGCTGCTAGAACCATGTTAGCTGATTCCAAGCTACCAGTGACTTTTTAGGCTGAAGCAGTTAACACTGCTTGTTATATTCAGAACAGGGTTTTAGTTGTGAAGACAAAGAACAAGACACCTTATGAGCTATTCAGAGGAAGACCCCCAATCTTGGATTTTATGAGGCCATTTGGATGTCATGTCACAATTCTCAATACCATTGATCATCTAGGAAAGTTTGAAGAAAAGTCAGATGAAGGCTTCTTTGTTGGATATTCTATGGCTAGCAAGGCTTTTAGAGTCTACAACTTGAGAACAAAGAAGATTGAAGAAAATTTGCATGTTGAGTTCCTTGAAAATAGAATTAACATAGCAGGTTCAGGACCAGAATGGCTATTTGATCTTGAGACTTTATCAAATACAATGAATTATGTACCTATTACCTCAGGTACAGGAGACAATAATCTTCAAGAATCAGAAGAATTCATTGATGAAGATGAATCTTGCAAAGATGATGAAGATGATAATGATCAAATTGTTATGCCACTTTGGGACTTCGTTGACAATATTGAAGACACACAACCTTCAAAGAATTCTGAAAAGGAAGGTGATGCAAATTTTGTGAATTTTGATGTTTTGAATAAAGAAATTCCTGAAAGCAGTGGTAATCCACTTCCCACTGCTCCACTAGAAGTTTCCACTGATGGTCCAAATGTGAAAAATTCAATTCAGGAATCACCCAGTGATGATGTTGAAATCACTAACATGCCTACAACATATGATATTCCTAGCACATCACAGACTTCAATTCACAAAGTGCATCCATTTGAAAATGTAATTGGTGAGCTACAATCAGGTGTGAAGACAAGAAGGCAGACAAAGATGAATGATGTGCATGGGTTCATTAGTGAAGTTTATGAGTCCAAGAAGCATACAAACAAGAATGAATGTTTGTTTTTCTATTTTCTATCACAAGTGGAGCCTAAAAATGTTTATAAGGCTTTAGAAGAATCAAGCTGGGTTAAAGCAATGCAAGAGGAGTTGTTGCAATTCAAACTTCAGAAGGTTTGGGTTCTTTGTGATTTACCTGATGGAATGAAGGTGGTTGGTACTAAGTGGGTTTTCAGAAACAAGAAAGATGAAAAAGGTATTGTTATCAGGAACAAAGCTAGATTGGTTGCTCAAGGATACACTCAGGAAGAGGGCATTGATTATGAAGAAGTTTTTGCTCCTGTTGCAAGGATTGAGGCTATTAGATTGTTTTTAGCCTATGCATCCTTTATGGGCTTTACTGTCTATCAAATGGATGTCAAGAGTGCCTTCCTGTATGGAAAGATTGATGAGGAGGTTTATGTCTCTCAACCTCCAGGCTTTGAAGATCCTCAACATCCCAATAAAGTGTATACAGTGGTTAAGGCTCTTTATGGCTTACATCAAGCTCCAAGGAAGTGGTATGAAACCTTAGCCACATATTTATTGAACAATGGGTTTCATAGAGGAAAGATTGATCAAACTTTGTTCATCAAGAAAGACAAGGGTGATATTCTACTTGTTCAAGTGTATGTTGATGATATCATCTTTGGAGCAACTAGACAAGAGATGTGCAAAGAGTTTGAAAAATTGATGAAAGATGAGTTCCAAATGAGTTCTATGGGAGAACTTACTTTCTTTTTGGGACTGCAAGTACAACAAAGAAAATATGGCATCTTTATCAGTCAAGACAAGTATGTGACTGACATTATAAGGAAGTTTCACTTTACTGATGCAAAACCTTCAAATACCCCTGCAGATAAGACTACTCATCTATTGTTGAAAAATGCTAGTGGAGCAGATGTTGATGTGCATACTTATAGATCTATGATTGGTTCTTTGATGTATCTTACTTCATCAAGACCAGACATTATGTTTGTTGTATGTGCTTGTGCAAGATTTCAAGCTACTCCAAAGACATCAAATATGACAGCAGTAGAGAAGATTTTCAGGTATTTGAAGACATATCCTAATCTAGGATTGTGGTATCCAAGAGAATCTCCTATGGAGTTGATCACATACTCAGATAGTGATTATGTTGGTGCAAGTTTGGATAGAAGGTCAACTACAGGAGGATGTCAATTTCTTGGATGTAGATTGGTGTCATGGCATTGCAAGAAACAGACAATGGTGGCTACTTCAAAAACTGAAGCAGAATATGTAGCTGCAGCAAGCTATTGTGCTCAGATCTTATGGCTTCAGAATCAATTGTTGGATTATGGGTACAATTTCATGAACACCATTATATATATAGAAAATAGTAGTACCATAAGCATTATTAAAAATCTTGTGCAACACACTAAAACTAAACATATTGAGATTAGACATCACTTTATTAGAGATTGTTTTGAGAAAAAGCTTATTCAAGTTGTCAAGATTCATACTGATGACAACTATGCTGATTTGTTAACAAAAGGGCTTGATGTGGGTAGGTTTCAGTACTTGGTAACAGGTATTGGAATGTTAAACCCATAAATCTTTGATGTCTAATGATTTTTAGTGTTGCAGGATAGTTTTAGGTACTAATATTGTTTGTATATGTTTGTATGGTTTACTACTAACTTGTATGCAGAAGAATTAAAGCACAGTGGAAACCATGGAACAAACAGTGGAAATATTTGTTCTCTCAGTGGTAAAAGCAAAAGATAAAAAGTACTTTTATTTAACCATTATCCAGAGACAGAGTACATCAACAGAGAGACAAATACATAAACCATATCAAAACACACAAAAGCTTAACAACCTAACACCCTACTATTCAAACAAGCTACTCCATGGGCTTCTTGCCTTTCCCCTCATAGTCATGCTTGGCCTTAGAAGCTGTCTTTCTCTTGTTATCAAAGGAAAGTTGCCTCCTTGGGCAAGCAAGGCCCAGTACTTATTTTGGTGGCTTTTGGAGTATTGAAGGCTTTTCAAGTGTAGGCTACTTCATGTTCACTATGGCTGACTCCAGGGCTGAAGTAAGGGCCTTTGGAAGCTCCTTGGATAGGGTGTAGGAAGGATCATCATCATCTGAAGAAGAGCTTGAGTAAAATTCCAGAGATGGAGCAGAAACAGCTGAGATCTTTTTGTTTGGCTTCATATTGGATGATGTAGTTGTTGCAGCACTTGGAGGAAAATATCCACTCCATCCAGATGATAGTTCTTCTGAATCAGAACAGTAACTGATTTCTTCATCAGATGTGTCATCAGATGAGATATAGATCAGTGGAAACCAACTCATGATGATTTTTAGGGTTTGTGATATTGAAGATTAGTTTTGATAAAAACTTGTGTTGTTTTGAGCCCCTTTTATATGCAAAGTCAAGGCCAAGGGTTAATTAATGAGGGATATTTACTCCTATCTGTTTTGGTTGGTTGGAGGAGTAAATTTGGATATTATCGGGTTGACTTTGAAGAGATATTTTTATGAATAGTAACTTGGTCAAAAAGTTACTTCGGGTTAAAATATATTGGTGAGGTTTGGTGTTTACTACTTATGCAGAGTACCAACCAATATTTACTAAGTGATTGGAGTTATAAGGTGTGTATCTAAGACACACAACAAATGGTTATTAATTCACCATGTCTAATCCACATAAGAATCAACTAGTCCAGAGCAAACGGCTACTAGTAAAGACTTATCAAATCCGTTTATGGTTGATAGTTTACCAAAAACTATATGGTCATCAACCCACCATATTCCAAGTGATGAAGAGTTGGCTAGTCCATAGCAAACGGCTCATGGTAAAGATATATCAAATCCGTTGATAGCTGATAGTTTGCTAAAAACTATGCTTAGAGCAGCTGAATTTTACTTGCTTTACTTACCACTGCTCTTGAAAAATTTGAAAAATATTACCACTGCTAGTTCACAGTTACCAATGCAAGAGTTATTTTTACCACTGGTGAACTAGCCGTTACAACTGTTGTGTCAGTAATCTTATTTTTTAACTAGCCGTTGTAAATAACTGTGTTTCCTTATTAATAGGGTAAATTTTTGTGAATTATCCACTTACCTATTTTAATTTATTCTTTTACCAAAGATAAATTTATTCTAAAGATAATTCACATTACACTTTATTCTCAAAACCCTATTAGTATATATTCATCCTCATACGGCTTGATCATCATTCACGATTATTAACACTTTTATATTTTTCTCACAAAATTATGGCGATTCTAAACTTTGCTGAAGAGCACAACCAAGTGGCTTATTTACAGAAGTCTAACGAAAAGAGTGGCCCTGTTTTTCATCAGATTGTGGATTTTCTCAACACTACCCATATAAGGTATACTTTAACTGTCAATCCCACAATCTATGTTTCTCATATCAAACAGTTCTGGAACACTGTGGAGTCCATAACTATTGAACAGGGAGACACACATGAATCTATGGAAGCTTTTTGAGCCACGGTGGATGGGGTAACCATTGATGTTAATGAGTCATCCTTGAGGAGAATTCTCCAATTGGATGATCTCAATGGTATCATCACATTACTTAATTCAGACATTCACAAATATATTGCTTCCATGGGGTATGATACATCTGATAAAAAGGTGACTTTCAGAAAACGATGTTTTTGTCCCCATTGGAGATTTTTCATACATACTCTTTTACATTGCTTAAGTCCTAAGAAAACTTCTTATGAACAATTTGCATCTACCATGGCTTACCCTTTGGTTTGCTTAGCAACTGATAGGACTTTCAATTTTTCAAAGTTTATTTTCAATAATATGAAAGGCAATGTAAAGAGTTCATATAAATTTTTGATGTATCCAAGGTTTGTGCAAGCAGTGCTAAATGAATTTCCACTGCAAACCCACAAAAGAGTTTATCAAACCCCCTGTCTTAAGCCAAAAGTTTTTCAAAATATGAGAAAGGCTTCAGAACTTTGGAATGGGGAGGTTAAACCACTTTTTCCTGAAATGCTTTCAAAGATTTCACAGGTACAGGGAGAAGATGCAACAATCCCAGTTGTATCCCATCACACACCCACTATTGTTGTTCCACCTATTCAACACACCCCTGCAGTTACTCATACTTATGAGAGGAGGCACAAACAACCACCTCCTCCCATTACAACATTGCCTGATTCTAAGCCTTTTGGTTTAGGAACAAGCAGTGGTGGTTCTAGGCTTCTTTCTAGTCCAACTAGAGAAGAGCCTGAATCAATGCCCTATGATTCACCTCTCCCAACAGGTAACACAGTTGGAAGTGTTGAGGGCAGTGTGCAACCTAATGAATTGATGGGACTTTGTACCAATTTAGTCAAACAGGTTCAAGCTCTGGAGAAAGAACTGGTACAGACTAAGCAACAACATGCCACAGAGCTTGCTCAGATGAAAGCAGAGATCAAGAATTTACAGGAAGAAGTTGAGGGGCTAAAGAAGCACAGATCTGCCAACCTTGTGCTTTCATCTTCCTCTTCACCTCATGATGAAGACTCAGCATATTTTAGTGAAGATTTGGGAAGTTCTCCTAAACAGGGGAGGATTAAAACTGATGCTACATTTAAGGGGAGGAGACTTAACTTTGAACAAGAATTTGCTGAACTTGATGATGTTGATGATGTTCAACAGAAGGAAGAAGCAGTGGGATCTAAGGAAATTTTTGCTGAAGCAGTTGAAACTAATAAAGACACAGTGGAAACAAATCCAGACACAGTGGATGTTGCTGATGCAGAATTTCAAAGAAAGAGAGTTGAAAAAGGAAAAGTTCACATTTTTGAAGAATCATCTGAGCAACAGTCAAGGAAGATTTCCAAAAGTGAGCAAGCTCAGATAGATTATGATGCAAACTTGGCACTGGAATTAGAAGCAGTTGAAATTGCAAAGAAGAAAAAGCAAGAAGAGTTAGATATTGCAAGTTTCATGGAGGCTCAGAGGTTGGATAAGTTGGAAACAGTGCTTGAAGAACCAATTTCCATTTTTCCACCAACTGTGTTAAAAGAGAAACCTCAAATGTTTAATTATGTGCCTACTGAAAAAGAGATTGAGTTTATGATTGCAAATGATCCAGTGATTAGGAAGAAGGCAGTTGAACTCATTGCAAATACAACTTTGACTGAAGATCAAAGGTCTGCTCAATTAAAGGATTTTATTCAGATGAAGAATCAACAGGCTCTTGATGATATTATTGGCACAGTAAGAAAAGGTCAAAAGAAGTCAAGACAACCTACAAAGGCACAGATTATTGCTGAGATGAAGACCTATTGCTGTCATGTTGGCAATTGGAAAATGGCACATTTTAAAGGAATGTCACATGATCAGATTGAAGGAATTTATTACAGGGTTAAAAGGCAGCAGAGTAATTTCATTCATATGGATAAAGAACCAGAAGCTAAGAAATCAAAAAGGTTAGGTGTGAGTCTTGAATCCAAAGATGCTAAGAAATTAAAGACTCAGAAGTTATCTCAAGCAATGGAATGTGTTAGCAAGTTAACTGAAGAACAAGTCACAAATATGGTATTTATTGAAACTGATGTGCTGAATGTAGAACCTTTACAATCAAAATATCCAGTAGTTGGTTGGGAAGTTTATTCTAATGATTTTGGAGTTGCATGGAAGATTATCAGAACTGGTAATATCACAAGCATTTGCAGAGATTTTGAAGATGTTGTTAGATCTTGTGATAGAGAAGATCTGGATACTTTGTGGAGGATAATACAAGATTAGTTCAAGAAAGATGAACTTGTTGATGTCAAAGCTAAAGAGTTGTGGGTTCACTTCAGAAGATTATATGAACCTGACTCTAGTGACAGATATTGGAGATTTGAAGCTCATAATATGAATACTTTGGGAAATTCTATGATTCAAGTGATGTACATCATGTTTCTACTCAAGATGGAGTTGATGTATTTATGTTAGCTGAAAAGGAATATCCATTGAGAGCAGGTGTTCTTACTGTTATGATGTCTGTTAAGCTTAGATGTTGGGAAAGAAGTGAAATCATAGAAGATTTGCTATAAAGGATTTATGATCAAAGTGTGAAAGCTGATAAGGAGTTGAGAAAAAGGAGATAAGTGTTTGGAAGAATTCCCATATCCTCACATATGCTGATAACTGGGAGAAACTTATTGATTTACATAGTAATCATAAGTTTAGGGGATGATTGTTGGGAATTACATAAACAGTTACCACGGCTAGTATGGAGATTACAACTACTGAAGAATGCACTAGCAGTGGAAACTCATTACCACTGCTAGTACATATTATTACCACTGCTGTTAGGATAACTGTTATGAAACTTGTATAGATAAATATATAATAGATCTTGTGTATATCTTATTCTATTATCATTATACGTATCTTGTAGAAGAGGACTCCTTGTGCTATAAAAGGAGGTCCTAGGTTTAGGTTTCATATACGTTTTTCTTAGAGCTTCAAGGTTGTAACCCTAGTGATACAAAGATTCACTCGTATTATTATTCTTAATAATATTGGAGCTAACAGTTTGGTTCACTCATTATTCTCATTCATATACAACTGTTTTATTCTAAAAAAAAAAAAAAAAAAAAAAAAAAAAAAAAAAAAAAAAACCTTCTAAGTATTACTAAGTAAATTCCGCATACTTGGTGATATAACTCAAAGTATCATTCTAACACAAATCAAGATATTTAGATCCATCAGATAATAATAATAATAATAATAATAATGGTTTTAGTGGTTTACAACTTTACATGGTAACATTAGAGCAAAGTTATTTTAAATACAAAACTTTTCTTACAAAACAAGGGACTCATCCCTACTATCTATCTAAAAAGAAATCAATGGTTGAGATAAAAAAAATATATTTTAATATTTCACCCATTTCTTATAATTTAAATATCTTTTAAACCGTTAATTGTTAAGCGAAAATAATTACACCATCGCGATTAGCATTTAATTATCTTTCTATAGACGGGCACTTTGATATAATTTCGACAAAAAATAATTTTTCGTTTTTTCACGTTTTTTTTCTTGGACGAAAAAATCACGTGTGATATATCACATGTGATATGTAATATCACATGTGATACATCACATATGTTTTTTTCGGCCACGAAAAAAAAGGTGAAAAAACAAAAAAAAAATTGTTAAAAATATATCAAAGTGCTTGTCTGTAAAAAATAATTAAATGCTAGTCGTAACGGGATATTTTTTTTCGCTTAACGATTAACGGTTTGAAAGATATTAATATTTGAAAAAAGATAAAAGTTGATTTTTTAAATTGTTGGGATTTAATCTCATCTATTAGATCAAATAAAAATGAAAGGTGATACTGATCTTAAATCGTAACATTATAAAAGAAAGAATGTTTGCGTATGAGTTTTTAAACAGAAATTATTAAAAAATGACTTTGTGGATGTCCCCCTTTCTGAAACTCAGTTTCAGAAACTTCTGCCTTAAAATAAAAATTGAAACTCTATTAAAAAATACTTTTTTCAACCAACAGAAAATACCTTAGGATGAA
>JARVZY010005827.1:0-2500 GCA_030686995.1 Artemisia argyi
TACCCCCTGTGAATACTCCGCCGGTATGAAAAGTTCTTAATGTTAATTGAGTGCCCGGTTCTCCAATAGATTGACCTGCAATAATACCTACAGCTTCTCCCAATTCGACCAGGTCGTCATGAGCTGGACTTCGGCCATAACATAATTGACAAATCCACGACGTACTCCTACAAGTAAAGGGAGTTCGAATAGAGATTGGTTGTGCTCTAAAAGTTATGAATCTATTGACAAGTCCAACTCCAATATCTTGATTTCTAGTAGCAATGCATCGCGAACCTATATATACATGATCTGCTAATACACGCCCAATTAATGTTTGGATAAAAATCCTGTCCGCCATCATTCCATTTCGAGGACTTACAGAAATACCTCGGACGGTGCCGCAATCTGTTCGACGTACAACAATGTGTTGAACTACTTCAACAAGTCTGCGCGTGAGATATCCTGCATCTGATGTTCGGATAGCGGTATCCACAACTCCTTTACGGGCTCCGTAACAAGAAATAATATATTCTGTTAAAGAGAGTCCTTCGCGTAAATTGCTTTGAATGGGTAAATCAATCATTTGCCCTTGGGGATCCGACATTAATCCTCTCATACCTACTAATTGATGTACCTGAGATGCATTTCCTCTGGCTCCCGAAAAAGACATTATATGGACTGGATTAAAAGGATCGGTCATCCGAAAATTAGGATTCATTTCTTGTCGCAAATATTCACTTGTGGCATACCAGATCTCGATCGATTGACGTAATTTTTCTACCGCGTGTACATTCCCATAATGATGGTGTTTTTCCAAAATAAAACTTTGTTGTTCAGCGTCTTGAACTAGCCATCTTTTAGAAGGTATTGTTAAAAGATCATCAATTCCTAATGAAATGGATGCGGCGGTAGCTTGTCGGAAACCCAGAGTCTTTACTTGATCCAGGATATGTGATGTATATCCTATTCCATAGTGATCAATAAATCGACTAATAAGTCGTTTCATGGCAGTTCCGTCTATCATTTTATTGTGAAAGACCTGAGTGGGCCGTTCTGCCATCAGTACCTCCATATTGCGCTGAGTAGAATTTGACAATGGGTTTGAGTCAGTGATTGTAAAACTTCCTTTTCTAGATCTTGATTCACGTAGAAATTCCGCAATTGCAATTATAGTCCTAGTTAACCCGGTGAGACTCGAATTCCCCCTGGTAGCATAGAATTACAACAGCCCTGCCAAAACCCCTGTATGGCTTCTTCTATTTCTCGATAAAGAGAAATATGACCGAGAGTGGTTCGAATATATATATAAAGAATTTCTTTTTTTATACTTCTTACTATTAGATAGTGTCCATAAATCTCATAATAGGTCCCCAAAGATTCATAGTGAATTTCGATGGGAGTTTCTCTTGCAGCAATAACGCGTTGATCTAGTCGCCACCGCAGCCACAAGGGACTACCTAAATTGATGCGTTTTTGCCGATAAGCTCCAATTGCATCATAGGCATTAGAAAAAAAAGGTTCTTTTTTTTTTGTATACTTATAGTTATTATCTTCATTTTGATAGTTTATACGATTACATGGATTATACCTATTTACACAAATACCCCGACGATTTCCACTCGTTAAGAAATAGAGTCCACTAAGCATATCTTGAGTTGGTGCAGAAATGGGATCTCCAATAGTTGGAGACAAAAGATTCATATGAGAAAACATAAGTAAACGTGCCTCTGCTTGAGCCTCCAAAGATAAAGGCACATGAACAGCCATTTGATCCCCGTCAAAGTCTGCATTGAAGCCCTTACAAACTAATGGATGTAAACAAATAGCACGCCCTTCCACTAAAATGGGCAGGAATGCCTGTATGCCTAATCTATGCAGAGTAGGCGCTCTATTCAGCAATACAGGATGGTCATCCAGAATTTCCTGAAGTATTTCCCATACAATCGGTTTTTTTTTTCGAATTTGACTTTTAGCAACTCCGATGTTCGAAGCAAGATGTTTTCTAATTAGGTCACGAATTACAAATGCCTGGAAAAGTTCTATTGCTATTTCGCGAGGCAATCCACATCGATGTAATGAAAGTGAAGGGCCCACGACAATCACTGACCGCCCTGAATAATCAACCCGTTTACCAAGCAAAGTCTCGCGAACTCTTCCTTCTTTGCCTTCAATTACATCTGAAAGAGACTTGTAAACTCTATTATGATCATCCCTCATCGGTTGTCCGCAGATTCCATTATCAAGAAGTGCATCCACGGCTTCTTGCAGCAATTTTTCCTGAGATATTATTAATTCTTCTGGCGTAGCTATACTTGTTGTTAATAGATCTGTAAGAGTATTATTCCGATAGATAATTCTTCTATAGATTTCATTAATATCCGAGGTCACTAGTTTATCCTCATCTATATGATAGATTGGTCTCAACTCAGGAGGAAGAACTGGTAATAGACGCAAAACCATCCATTTTGGTTCTATATTTGTTCGAATAAAATGCTTAGCCAATTCCATGCGTCTAAGC
>JARVZY010005827.1:7500-15000 GCA_030686995.1 Artemisia argyi
TAATGTATAATAACGGCATAGATATTCTAATCTACTTCAATATTGAATACCAGAAAACTGTATGAATGTTGTATTTATTAACTTATATTATTATTAACGCGGGTATAGCTAATCTAGATCTCCGTCTTCTCTCTTCTTTTATTGCCCTCTTGTCCTGTCCTGTCGTGTCGTTAATTGACAGTATGACTTAGGGCTCAATATAATTTGACCGAACAAATCATAGTTTGGTAAACCACCTTGAATCTACTGCGGAGTGAAGGATCTTGGATCCAACGCATAACCCTTTGGGAATCAGAAAGATAAAGACGAGAAAGACCAATGAAATCAAGTTTCAAGATTGTATAGTTTAATGGTAAAGTTTGATTACCATTAATCCTCAGAATAGTTAACGAGTTTTTCCCTTTTATTTATATACTATGCATCACCTAAATCCTAAAGGCGGCTCCAGGCCTGAGTTATATTAAGTTAAGGTGGCCTTAGTTACCTATGGTATTTGTCTTATTACCTATTTCTAGTTGATTTATGAATGAAGGTGGCATAGGCCCCTATGGTCCAGTGGTTACGACCTCTCTCTTTCACGGAGAAAACGAGGGTTCAAGTCCCTCTGGGGGTATACCAAGACTAAAGACTATAGGAGTGGGATTTTCTATCAAGTGATCCGTATTTGTCAAGTCCTTCTATTAGTCTACTCAGAAGAGACTTTCTATTTTATATCAAATGTTATATTTGATTTCAAGTGATATGTATTTGTCAAGTCTACTTGGGAGACGAAAGGAAGTTGATTATGGAACGTCTAAAATGAATTAGGCGTTGGGTCGATGCCCGAGTGGTTAATGGGGACGGACTGTAAATTCGTTGGCAATATGTCTACGCTGGTTCAAATCCAGCTCGGCCCAACAATTCGCCAATCTACTATCAGATGGTATAACCCTCTTGTTCTTAAGAAATACCTGATACAAGACAAGAGAATAAAAAAAAGAATCTAAATTTTCTGCTAGATCTCTTCTTATTTCCCTGGGATTGTAGTTCAATAGGCTAGAGCACCGCCCTGTCAAGGCGGATGTTACGGGTTCGAGCCCCGTCAGTCCCGACGGATCCAATAAGTACATCAATTCGCCTCTCCATTTTCTGTGAAATGAAGGGACAGAGAGAATAATTGAATTCCGAAGGGGTTTCCCTCTATTTTTTTTTTTTCAGGATTCTCTCGAAGAAAGAACACACCCTAAAATAAAATGAAAATAACTAAAATAGTGAAGTTGACAGAATATTTCATCTTTTCGGCCGCGACTCGTCTTTCTCATACTTCTTTGTTTTGTCTTCCAAAGAAAAGAGGATCACTAAAATTTAAAACCTAATTCCTGTCTTTTTCCACTTCGCTTGTATTGTTTGTTGGTGGGGTTTTGTAGTTAATGGAAACGGACGGGTTAGATTATACTTCATTTGATGGTTCTAGAAGGAAGACCTAAGGTAGGTTATAGAAAAGAAAGAACAGAAAAGAAGGATAAATAAAGGAATTTTTGATTGGTCCGGGAATCCTATCTTGGATTCGGTATGGATAAAAGATCTTCATATGTTATATACTATTAATTCTCCACGACTAATTAATTTAATAGCTCAGATATTGTTATTCATGATATTGATCCGATTCAATATCATCGATAGGTAATGCATTCATTGAATTGACAGGTGAAAGATTTATCATCTCTATGGGATTAAATCCCGAGTTATTGTATTGTGAAATAAAAAAAAACGATGAGATTATGGAAGTAAATATTCTTGCATTTATTGCTACTGCACTGTTCATTTTAGTTCCTACTGCTTTTCTACTTATAATTTACGTAAAAACAGTAAGTCAAAATAATTAATTAATTACTTTAAATGAAACTCGACTTCTGAATTCTTTGAAGAAATCAAAAGAAAAGTATTCTATTTTTGCTGAAATCAAGGGGCTATAATCGGCGATATTCTATGAGATCCGAGAGTATGGTAAGTAAGAAATTGCTTTATTACTTACCATACTCTCTATTAGTGTTATAGTAGTGTATAAAGTTGTACTTGACTTTCTAATAAAAAGGGTATGCTATATTAGCTTCTATCTTCAATCTTCAATTCAATATATGTAGTTATTAATCCATATTTGGAATTGACGTAGGACCCAATCTTTTCTTTCATACATTTATATATATATATATATTTATATTCCAATGAATCTGAAAACTTCCAATGAATCTGAAATAATTGTTTTACTGTTATAGAATACATTTCTCCACTAGAATCTAATGGAATTTCGAAATGAAGATATTTTTATTTGAAAATTATTTCAATTTAAATAAAGAATGCGTTGCAGAACGATCTATAAAACAATTGATACCTTTTCATTTCTCAACTAAATTAGGAGTGCTTCTAAAGTCCACTTCTTCCCCATACTACGAGTGAAAGGGAAAAAGTAAAGACTACCATTAAAGCAGCCCAAGCGAGACTTACTATATCCATGTGAATTATGTCCCTTATCTCTATGATAGAATTATTCCATTATTGCTCACTAATAATAGTAGAATGAATGGTCCAGAGTCAAAAAGGGATTCTGGGCGAACACTATTGATGAATCAATCAAATAAATGGATTTTAAAAATTCCTATATGATTTATAATCCGTACCCTTTCCCGATTGTCTCTCTGAAGGAGTTGGGATATAGTATATTATACTCTTGACGAGGGGTAAAAATTGTTTTGGGCTTTTTTTTTTATTTTCTATAAAAGGTAAATTATCTATCCAATCTCAATCTAATAGTGATTGAATGCCTGAACACTCAGAGATTCTCGCGAGTCTATATATGTAGATTACAGTATAGAAAGTACTTTCCCAACTAGTAGTGGAATTCTCGGCCGGTTATCCAATGTAATTCAAGACCCAATCAATAGACATTACATTAGCAGTAGAAGAGAATCTGGAAGTCTTGCTTCGACCATTATAATCTTTCTTTGAATTTTAGATTCAAAGATTTCCAATCTTTTACAAAATCCCCAGAACATAAAAAAATAGCGGAACAGAACAAGAGATTTCGATTCGTTTGTTGATGAGGCGGCACCCGGATTTGAACTGGGGAAAAAGGATTTGCAGTCCCCCGCCTTACCACTCGGCCATGCCGCCAAAACGATACACAATAGGATAAAAATTTCCCTTTTGAGTTGTATTAGTAAACTTGAGTTTATTGTACTTGCATCCCTTTTTAATCCTTTTTTCTAAATTTAGAAAAAATTAGAAAAGAAACCGTTTTTCCCCTTTTGATTGTATTTGATCTGCCCCTTCGATTGATTGTATAGTATCTCAAAACACACAAACTTCCACTCACTTTTATATTGAAAAATCAAATGTATATTTTCACTCAAAAAGCCTAAATTTATGGGAACCATTAACTATTTATTGACTGACAATTCGTGAATTATTCTTGGATTTGAATATCAATTTTGGTTTGCCTAATGACATAAGAATAAGCAAAAATTTTTTGATACATACTTAATTTATTTTTTTAATCAAAAATCCTTCTCAATTTCCATTATAACAAAAATTATAGGTATATGTAAACCCCAGAACGGATATTCTTATACAGATACCAAATTGGCTATTTATATTATAGTATGTTGCCTATAAATAAAGGGAATTCGTTGGAACAAAAAAAGGCCTGGCTGGGTATTGACCGGGCCAGGCCCAAAAGGCACTTCGAACAAAATAAAAGAAAGAAGGTGTTCTTTATTTATCTTTCTATTTGGATCTTTCGAGCATCTAAATTGAATTGCTAATTATATAATAACGATAAAGAATGTGAAAGAAATACTTTCTTTAATCCTTACTTGATGTGTAATGTAACATAGTAATTATCTTTTTCAATTGGGAGAGATGGCTGAGTGGACGAAAGCGGCGGATTGCTAATCCGTTGTACGAGTTATTCGTACCGAGGGTTCGAATCCCTCTCTTTCCGTTTCCGTTGATGAGTTTCCATTTTTTCTTTCAAATTTTGCAAACCCCTTTTTATTTTTTCCTTGTTAAATGTGTGGAATAGCTAAAAAAAATCTTAAGAAAATTATAAAATCAAGCAATAAAAACAAAAAAATTATTCTTCACGTCCAGGATTACGTCCTGGATCATTGGATAGGAATCCAAAGATGAAGAGAGAAACAAAGAATATTACTACTGTATAAACGAAAAGTTTGAGAGTAAGCATTACACAACCTCCAAGATCATTTTTTGAAAAAGAAAAACGAGAAAAGACAATAGATCCTCCATTTTTATATCACATATCCTATTTTGACACCAAGAAAAGAATTCTAGAAATAGAAAAGAATGTTCAGAAATTCAAATGAAGTTGAAATTTGTAATCAGAGTCTTTGATTACCACAAATCACTTTCATACCCAAATTAGATATTGTAAGGGACCCGAAGCTAATAAGGTATTTCGCCGTAAAAAGGATTAAAATCAGGAAATAGGGCGTCTCGTGGCTATCCGAGAATTTCAATGTTTGAATCGAAGGTTCATACTGTCAGACTTATTTGATCTTATCAATTGTTATAATTTTTCTCGAATAAATATGAATTTTCTAGGATAGTATTAAAGATCTTATCGAAAACTTACAGCAGCTTGCCAAACAAAGGCTAAAAGAAAAAAGAACAGGGGTATGACTGGCATAACATCTACGATTGGATTCAAAAAAGCATAGGCTTCGGGCAATTTGGCCAAGAAAAGACTACTCGGATAAAGGGCAGAATTAAGACAGATCAAACTAAAGATATTAAGCATAACAGACATTTTTTTCGTCGAGATAATTGCATTTTGATTGAGTTATTGATATAAGGAAAAATGAAGTAAAGTAAGGTAGACAAAAAATCCTTCTTTTTCCGCTCAATCAAAAATCCTCCGATTCTCAAAGGAGAATAGAAGAAATCATACTTTCATACAATATCTTAATTGAATTATATGTAATGATCAATAAATTCCATTGAATTAATTCTAGAGATACACATGCCAAAATCCTAGCACGAATCTATAATAGATTCTATAAAGAATAAAGATTTTCTATAGTTGGACTGGAATTGACGAACACTTAATACCAATATTATTCTTTAATAGTATAAGTATCCAATAAAAATAGAAATGGGGCGTAGCCAAGCGGTAAGGCAACGGGTTTTGGTCCCGCTATTCGGAGGTTCGAATCCTTCCGTCCCAGAGCATATCCATTGTATTCTAATACTTCTTTTTTGTTCAACAAGGTTCTGTTTCAAGGTTTGGATAGACTTTTTTTATTCTTCGCGGAATCATATCTGACTTTTTCACAAACCAAACTAAATCGAGTTCAAATGACATGCAAAAGTAACTGAACCCTTTTGTGACCCATAGAAAATGGGGCATAGATCACAGTTGGAAAAAGATTACTTAACCTCAGGTTAAAAAAATATGAAAATACATATAAAACGAGGAAGTGCTTAGCCTATAGGTATGTATGGTTATCCTATTTCAGTGACAATAGTGTTTCCATTTTTGTGAAAACTAAATTGCATCCCTAAAATATGAAAATTTAAATATTTAACAATGATATTTCTTTTTATTGTTCGATCTATTTAGCTTATTTGCTTTGCATCATTGACAATTCCATTTGAAAAGAAAGAGAGATCTTGCTTTTTTATGATAATAAAAAGGAGTAAAACTTGACTCAAAGAATGATGTAGAAGTAGAAAACTTTTTCAACTATCAAGATTTGTAATGATTCCTTCTAGGTTGGGAAGTTGAAAATGGTCAGTCTATCTTATTGAGTCACTTGAAGAGGCAGAGTCAAATAGAATTTATTTATTTATTTTATTTGTGCGATTTCTGTTAGTTATGTTATTTCTATATTTGGATTTCTTAATATTTCTGTTAGATATTTTTTTGAGATAGAGATTTATAGAAAAATGTTATATTCAGACAAAAAAAGACGGCATTTTGCTAAAATTTATTCAGAAAAATCTTTATTATCTGTGTAGATATTCTCTATTAAATATAAATAACTATGTCTCTGTACCGACTGAACCAATGACTATTCATGATTCCATAATTGAATCAATTCCATACTGGTTCCAAATTAGAGGAATGTTATGGTAAAACTTCGTTTAAAACGATGTGGTAGAAAGCAACGTGCGACTTGAAGGACATGATCCGGTGTGGATTCTTATTGTTACATCCACCATATTTATATAGGAATGAAGGTGCTCTTGGCTCGACGTCGTTTGTTCTATTCTACTAGAACCCTTCTTTTTTTATTGGGTTCTAATGTAAATAGTTCATGATGGAGCTCGAGTAGAAAGTATTTATTAATTTCTCAGGGGCAACGATCTAGGGTTAATGCCAATTAATAAATTGGAACAACTTCGTAAGTATATCTTCGATATAGAAATCGAAAGGATTCCATTCCAACAAATTTTCAAAATTGTTGGAACGGCTAAAACTTTTTCGATCGACAGTGTATCGCGCATGAATCAACCTCGGTATGATTCTTTGATAGAAAGAAATCCCAAAAGGGGTATGTTGCTACCATTTTGAAAGGATTAAGAAGCACCGAAGTAATGTCTAAACCCAATGATTTAAAACAAAAATAAAGGATCCCAGAACAAGGAAACACCACTTCAATTGTCTCACGGATCCGAATAAAGAATCCAAATAAATTTTAAACGAGACAAAAACGGTGGGTTAAAGACCACTCAATAAAAAAATATCTTAAAAATCTTTAATATATTTGAGAATTATTATTATTATATTATTGAACTTGAGTTATGAGTACAAATGATTTTTTTTCAGCAACGCAGCTAAATAAAAATGACTATGAGTTAAATTGAAATTTGAAATTATATTATAGAATAATTCATTTTACAGATTTTCTATTTATTCTAATTCTAATTTTATCCATAGACAAAACATCATTTTTTCTCGAGCCGTACGAGGAGAAAACTTCCTATACGGTTCTAGGGGGGGGGGGTTCTTTTTCATCTACATCTATCCCGATGAGCCGTCTATCGAATCGTTGCAATTGATGTTCGATCCCGAAGAGAAGGAAGAGATCTTCAGAAAGTGGGTTTTTATGATCCGATCAAGAATCAAACTTATTTAAACGTTCCCGCTATTCTCTATTTCCTTGAAAAAGGTGCTCAACCTACAGGAACTGTTCAGGATATTTTAAAAAAGGCAGAGGTTTTGCCCTAATCAAATGAAATTCAATTAAATTAAGGAAATAAAAAATAAGGGTAGGATAATGATTTCTATATCATTTTGGATATCTTTTCTATACTATGTTTTTTTATTTCCTTCTTTTCTTCTTCTATTCGTATCTAGTTATCATTGTTTTTATAGAATCCTTTTTGATAGAATCTTTTTTGATAGAATCCTTTTCTAAGGAAACCCTTATTTGATTCATCCTCACAAAATAGAACTATTTTGGCATTACCTGCAATTGGATGGTTTTCATTCGACCTCTA
>JARVZY010005828.1:0-28293 GCA_030686995.1 Artemisia argyi
AATCCCAAATAATGAGATCCGCGGATGCTTAGCCATAATCTTTTGATTATTTTGGTTAAGGGAGACGAGCTAGGGCTCAACACGCCCGGTCAAGTCGAAACATTTATTTCTACTCTCGCCGGTAGGAAAGTCAAAACAAGGTGTCAAAACTTATTATTCATATCATATATATTTTTTTCTTTTCTTTTTTTTTTTTTTAATTATAAAGCGGTGACAAAAATTAAAATTTTTGGTGAAAAACGGAGTTGCGTAAGTTAACAGCTCAGACGATGGTACAGGTCAAATCGAATCGAAGATTCACCCCCCCCCCCAGACTAAAGTGAAACATTGTCCTCAATGTTTTAAGGGTAAATGTAATCCTACGTAAAATCTAAGGCCATTTATTAAGTATGCCAAGAGATAAACGTTAGTCGATAAGATTTTGGATATGGTGTATTTCCGAAAGAGCAGCGAAGGATGAGACTCGAGTAGAGAGAACGACAAACCACGAGCACGAGAGTCCTCAATCTTCGGGGAAATTCCTGAACATAAACAACAACAACCACAAAACACGAGATATGGAAGAGGTCGCCCTCCTCTCGTCACACTTATTAGAAATAAGAAAATAAAGAAAATGAAAATGGATAAGCATGGGGTGCCTCCCACGAAGCGCTTGTTTTTTATTTCCGAGTCACATGAGCTTGACTCGATCCCCGAATTAATTCGTCCTTGGGGAGAGCAGATAAAACGGACAACCGACATAAACGGAGATGTCGGGGTCAAAAACGGTATCCTCACTCCCGGTGGAGTGGAAAAGTGAAGAAATGAGGGGATAAGCAAAGAACGGATAAAACACCCAGATAATTAAAACAAAGTCGATTTCTGAATCACGGGTGGGTTGGGTGGGTAAAATATCAAGCACATGATTATCATAATCAGAAATCTCGTCCACCACTCCAAAAATAACTTCATTCGTATCGGATTCATAATCTACATCAGGTGGTTTTGCCGGTGGACGAGAAAAAGGTAAATCGGAAAGAATATCATTCTCGTCATTCTCAATACCCGGTGGTATCGAGTCATCCGCAACAAGAAATAGATCGAAATCCTCTAAAAGAGGGTTACGTAACGGATTATCAGAAATAAGCACAGAGTCGATCTCAAAAACAAAACGCTCATAATCCGGAAGAGAGATATCAGCATGAATAGTTGGATTGCCACTACTCGTCTCTTCAAATCGAAAACTTTCAAGCTCGGGTGAAAAATCACTATCCGTATCGAGGATAGGAAATGAAATCGGAGGATCATTCAACACCTCAATTCGAGAGATAAGAAGATTGACATTCAATAATGTTTCACGAAGAGCTTCATCTTGGATTTCAGTATCAACTTCTTCATCATTCTCTTCTTCTAAGCTGACGAGCTCAGAAGGTACTTCATCAACATATTCGATTTCTCCACAAGATATAGAATCTTCATCGTCAGAATCGGAGAAAATCTCATCAGGATCAATCGAATTATCAATCGGAGGTAAATCACATTCCTCAGTCGAAATAAAATCATTGTTATCAAGAAAAGTATTGACTTCTTCCAAAACGGGATCACTTCCCTCACCCGGTATGAGGAAAGGATGTGAAGAATCGGGAGTAATTGATTCAAGTCTCGAAAAACATTTTGAATAATCCGGAGGTGGGACAAGTGGTGTGCTCTGAGAGCTAGGAATTTCCACCACTTCCGTTATGGTCTCCGGTTCTTGTTCGTGAAGATTAGGTAAGTCATTTATAAACAACGTTTTAAGCTCAGCACGTTTGCTTGACAAACTCTTAACCGTAAATCGTGAAAGGTTTGGATCAAATCTTGACGGATTAAGAACAATTGTAGGCTTAGACTCTTGGACAACAGTAGGTTGGACGTATTTAGCACTTTCATTGTCAGTGGAAAGTACCGAGTCCTTTGTCACCTCGGTTTCTTGTTCCGTTTCCTTCACCGGAGAGGGAGTAGGAACCGATGATCCATCATAATCAACACGAATTTTTGCAATTTTTTATGAGACGTAAAGTTGTTCCATTTTTATTTTAAAAGCCTTACGTTTAAAGAAATCGTCGTCGAGAAATGTCATAGAACAATCTTCAACATTTAAAGGTTCACAAGACTGAGTGGGATTAATCGTTGAATTTTCTTCTTTATAAAGCTCATTTTCGTCACTCTTAATGGTGTCAACTTGTTCTTTCACACGAATAACTTCTTTAAAAAGATCTAATAACTCGGTAAAGTTATTTTGAGCAGTCATCTTTTTAGTGATCATTTCATATTGTGGAGGTTGGTCGTGATAATTATTGTCACAAGGAAACGATTTCCTTGTTTGACAATCGGTGCTCAAGTGTGGACCTCCACAATACTCACAACCGTTTTGTTGTGAAATCGGTGCATTTTGAAACGATTCATCATTGAAGTACGGAAGTTGTTCATATGAATTGAAATCGTTGTGATAATAATTTGAAAAGTTCGGATCATAATCGGAGGTAAATGTGGGTTCAGTTTTCGAAGCATAACACATACAAAATCCACTAGTAAATCCACATTCTATGCAAATTTGTTGATTGAATGAATCGGGCTGAGGTGGGTAGTAGGAAAAATTTGGAAAGTTGTTGTATGAATTAGGTGCATAAACAAATGAATTGCAAAACAAACAACCTCCGTCTCGAATATCGTTACCACACCGTCCACATGTACACCAAACACAAGAACCTTTAAAGAATGGTTCTCCAAATTTAAAACAAATTCGATCCATAAGAATTATCGGTTTAAAGGGTAAGAGAAAAAAAATCAAATGATAAGAGGATAAGAAGATTATTTTTGGTTTTTAAATTTTTGAAAAAGAAAATCAAAGTAGAAAAGGAAAATCTTTTTGCGTTTTTATATATTTTTAATATTTTCAATGGTTTTTTTTTTTTTTTTTTTTTTTTTTTTTTTTTTTTTTTTTTTTTTTGAGAATATTTACAAAAAACGATAACTTCTTGGGAGAAGGGTCTTCAAATCACCAACAAACAAGTACGACGCTCTCGTTTCAAACCTTCCCCGGCAGCGGTGCCATTTTGATTTAGTCTTTTTGGTAGTATAGGTTTTTTACCGAAGAAACACTCGTGAAAGTATGTTCCCCGGGTCGTTATGTCTCAACGAAGGTAAGACGGCGATTGAGTCGGCTTGAGTCGCGTGATTGCGAAGTGAATGGGGTTTTTAAAAAATATATTTTAGTTGGTTTTTGATTATACTACTAAAAGGATTTAAAACGCAGTTAAAGTAAAAAGAAACAATAAAACGACGCAAAAGAAAAAAACAAATAAAACAAGCAATGGATAAAATAACTAAAGAAAACGAGATTTAAAATAAGAAAGAAAAAATAAGACGGGAAAAGACTTTAAAAACAATATGTTTGCTAAGTGACACAATAAGTTCATTAAGTGTGGACTAAGTTTTGACGACGAATTATTTTCCTTAAACAAGACTATTTTCTCACAACGTTGGTTTATTTTGAAAATAATCCTTTAAAAAGAAAATAATTACTAGATGTGTAATTTGATTATTCTCCGGCTTTTGCCCTTCAAATAATAAAATTACAAGTCTAAATAATCATAACGATTCCTTTTATGTCCACACTTAACTCACAAACTCGTGCCACAAAGCAAACGCTAATAAACTACTCAAAACTCATATTAATAAAATAAAGTTACTTGATAAAATAAAAAGACTCGAAAAAGAAACAAATAGATAAGTCAAAATAAAATTCAGCAGAGTTCGCCTAAGCATAAAACATAAGAGACCTCACTCGATAAACGATGAGGCAATGATTATCGTACTCGATAATCTTGGCTAACTCGCCAAAAGAAATAAAACTTGATAAAATTAATACTCGAAAAAGAAATAAAAAGTAAAAAAAAATTCTCAAACTCGGTAAACCGACAAAATCAAACTCGATATATTTTTCATTTTTGCAAAAAGGTCCCTAGCACAAACAAAGTCAAACTCGGTATTTCAAAAGAAAATTCTCAAACTCGACACTTTGAGAATTCCAAACTCGATAAATAAATTGCGAGTTAGTCCCTACATAAAAAATCAAACTCGATAGTTACAAATACCAAACTCGGTATATATATATTTTTTTTAAATGAAACTCGATAGTTTTTATTTTTTTTCTAACTCGATGCTTTTTAATTTTTTTTTCTAACTTGATAATTTTTGAAAATCCTAACTCGATGCTAATACACCCCAAACTCGGTAACAATTTTTAAAACTCCTAACTCGACAGAATCCAAACTCGAAAGTTTTAAATTGCAAAAAAAATCAAACTCGGATATAAAAAAAAAATAATAAAAATAAAAAATCTAACTCGATAAAAACATGACAAAACACCATTTTGATCCAAAATTAAGCCTAAAAACTAATGTTTTTCACCAAATTTAACACTAGACTAACTAGTTTAACCATAAACTTTAATTCCCACCAATAAAAACAAGATTTTAACAATTGAAAATTAAAGATTTTTAGAAAGATAAGGCTAGAGAGAGAAAGTAAAATAAAACTTAACATTAATTTATTACACTACTCCTATACTAAGAGGACCAACTCTCAACAACCAACCTCTCAAAGTTGGTGTTTAAGGGGTATTTATAGGCTAGGGGCTAGAGCTTCTCTAATCTTTGAGTTTGTTACATATTTAGCCCCTAGACTTTTACAAAACATGAAAAACTACTTAAAACATATTAAAACGCTACAAATGCAACTAAATACTACACGTAACGATCTAGTAACTTGGAGGAATTTAGTTGACTTTTCTTCCAAAGTTCTTCAAAGGACCAAAGTTGACAACTTGCTAAAACTTGGAGGGCCATTATTGTAAAGGTCTTCATATTTCAACTAAGAGTCTCTTTTGTTATTCTCTGAATCTCTAAGGATTACTTTTGTCATTTTGGGCTTTTCTTGGATAAATTTCTTCCTCGGCTTCGGCTTTTTACCTTTTTCCAATCTCGTGCTCATTTTTGTCGGTTTTGTCTTGTTTTTGTTCATTTTTCACATATCCGTACCTGCACATACACAAATACAAAAATACACGTTCTCTTGAAATGTTTGGTTAGTATTTGGTGTATTTGGTCTGAATTAAAGCCTAAAAAGGATGTGTGATTAATTACTCATCAGTGGTATACCTTTCTTAAAGAAGCCATTTGCTTGTGATTATTGGTTTAAGTTCACTGTTTATTAGCCTCGATTTTGTTTTGATTGGTTTTATCCCTAGTGCATGCGCACTCGTTCTTCTAGGTCCACTAGCCCATTACGTGAGCTTGTAAGAATACCTAGAAGACGTCGTAGACGTTCAGCACCAACAGACGGATCTGAGATCCGTACTATTCCCACATCTTCCGTTATCATGGCTGCTGAGCCAACTATGAACGAGCTTCTCCAAGCACCCGTTGAGGGTTACGGAGATGCTATCGTTGTTCCGGCCATCGTGGCCGAGAATTTTGAGCTTAAGACCGAATTGATAAATCTGGTGACCTCACGTCAATTCTACGATTTTGAGAGGGACGATCCTCAAGATCACATTCGATGGTTTAACAAAATTACATCAACCATCAAATGCAAAAATGTCCCTGAAGAGGCGATTAAACTTCTTCTCTTTCCATTTTCCATCAATGGAGCTGCCCGGATTTGGCTTGATAAACAACCCCCTCGATCGATTGTAACATGGGGAGATTTGGTTAAAAAGTTCGTGAATGAATTCTTTTCTCCTTCCAAAACCACGAGTCTCAAGAATGAGATCATGAAATTCACACAGAAATTTGATGAATCATTCAGTGAGGCATGGGATCGTTATAGGGAATTGCTTCGCAAATGCCCTCATCATGGTTTTTCTGATCTCATGCAGCTTGACACTTTCTACAATGGTGTGAGCCAACTCGATCAAGACTCTCTCAATTCCTCCGCGGGAGGTAATTTCTTAAATCGAACCACAAAGGATGCTTTAGCGATCATTGAAAATAAGTCTAAGGTCCGCATTCCATGAAGCAAGCCGGTTGTTTCTCAAGTGAATCTTAGTCCTTCTACCTCATCGCCCGTGGCTCAAACTAGCACCAATGCTAGACTTGACAAACTCACGAAAGCTATTCACGCTTTGGCTCTCGCCAAAAGTAAGAAAGTTTCTTCTTCTCAACCTTCTCCACAAGCTGAAATAAAAAAGGTAGAAGTTTGTGTCACTTGTGGTGGTCGACATTCGTATTACAATTGCACTGCCACTGAAGGCAATCCATTTGAAGTCAATGCAATAGCCGGAAGTTCCAACCAAGTAGGTAACCAATACCGTCCTCAAGTGGAACCAAACTACCGCGCTAGCAACCAAAGTGGACCACCCGGATTTCCTCAAAATCCAAATAGGTTTAATCCTAATCCACCAAGGGGTAATAATATGCAAAATCAAACTCATGCCCCAGTGAATCAATATCCACCCCAAAGGGGTAATCAAGGGTATTCAGCTCCTAATTACCAAGAACCTCTCCCTAACGAGCTATAACTACATTAAAGTTAATGAGACCAAAATGAGAGCAATGCAGAATCAAATCTCAACTTTGAAGAATGAATTTCAATCTTCAATAACCAAGCAAGGTATCGAGCTGAAGAATGAGCTTATGGCAATAAACAACAAAATTGATCAATCTCAAAACAAGATTGAGAATATGTTTGCTAGTCTCATGAGTCATCTCGCTCCACCCTCTACTTCGGGAGGTCTTCCTGGTAATACAGTTGTCAACCCTAAGGGTGAACTCAAAGCCATTACCACACGTAGTGGTAAAGCTTATGATGAACCACCACTTCCTACTACTTCTTCTCTTCCTCCTAAAGTAGTGGAAAGTGAACCTGAGGCAACCAAGGACAAGGTGCAATTTACTAGCCCACGAAGTACCGCACACGTCCACCCTCAGGTTGTTCCAAAGACCAAACCAGGAGTTGTATTTGAACCACCAATAACTCCTGTTGAGAACCCTAAATCCAAACCTTCAATACCATATCCATCACGACTTAATGAGCAAAAGCTCCGCGAAAAGGCTAGTCACCAAATGGATAAGTTCTATCAAATCTTTCAAGATTTGCATTTTGACGTAAGCCTTGCGGATGCTATCATCCTGATGCCCAAATTTGCATCGATGATCAAGAACTTGTTAAGCAACAAGGAAAAATTGTACGAAATGGCAAAGACTCCATTAAACGATAACTGCTCAGCAGTTATCTTAAAGAAGCTTCCTAAGAAGCTTGGAGACCCTGGGAGATTTCTCATTCCATGTGTTTTCCCTGGGATGGTTGAATGCTTCGTCTTGGCCGATCTTGGCGCTAGCATCAACCTGATGCCTAATTCAGTGTGGAAGAAACTTTCTCTTCCAGAACTTACTCCTACCTGCATGACTCTTGAGCTTGCAGATCGGTCCATTACTCGTCCCCTTGGCATTGCCGAGGACGTATTTGTAAAAGTAGGAGAGTTTCACTTCCCCGCTGATTTTGTTGTTGTTGAGTTCGATGCTGATCCAAGGGTTCCTCTTATTCTTGGAAGAGGATTCCTGAGAACGGGTCGTGCTCTAATCGATGTGCATGAAGAGGAAATAACTCTTCGTGTTGGTGATGAAGCAGTAACGTTCAACCTCGATCAAACTTCGAGGTACTCCTTAAATTATGACACTGAATCGGTTAACCGAATAGATCTCATTGATGTTGCTTCTGAGGAGTACGCTCAAGAGGTTCTAGGTTTCAATGATAATTCTTCGAGTGAAAACTTCACTCCATCTTCTTACCCCATCATTGCCAATTCTTCTCCTTCCCTCACTCCGTTTGGGGGAAGTGACTTCATCTTAGAAGAAATTGAGGCCTTTCTCAAAAGTGATTCGATTCCCGATGGAATCGATAACCAAGAGATTGACCCCGAGAGTGATATTCTCCTGCTTGAGAAATTACTAAACAAAGATCCCTCTCCTCTTCCTGTTCTACCACAAATACTTCATAAAGAGGAGATCAAATATGTTGAAAAAACTGATGATTCTCCTCATCTTGAGTATGCATTTTTGGAGGGTGATGATAAATTACCCGTCATTATTGCTAAAGACTTGAAAGATGAAGAGAAAACCGCGCTCATAAAGGTTTTGAAGTCACACAAGCGAGCAATTTCTTGGAGACTCTCCGACATTAAGGGTATCAACCTTGAATTTTATTCACACAAAATCTTGATGGAGGACGACTTCAAACCCGCGGTGCAACATCAAAGGAGGGTAAATCCTAAAATTCATGAAGTTATCAAACAAGAAGTTCTAAAACTTCTTGATGCTGGATTGATTTACCCTATTTCTGATAGTCCTTGGGTGAGTCCCATTCATTATGTTCCTAAGAAGGGTGGCATAACTGTTATCACCAATGAGGATAACGAGTTGATTCCAACTCGTTTGGTTACGGGGTGGCGTGTATGTATAGATTATAGAAAACTCAATGAAGCCACCCGTAAAGACCATTTTCCTCTACCCTTCATGGACCAAATACTCAAGAGATTAGCGGGGAATGAATACTACTGTTTCCTCGACGGTTTCTCAGGATACTTTCAAATCCCCATTGATCCACAGGATCAAGAGAAAACTACCTTCACATGCCCTTACGGAACCTTTGCCTACAGTCGCATGCCTTTTCATTTATGCAACGCTCCTGGCACGTTCCAAAGGTGCATGATGTCAATCTTTTCCGAAATGATTGGAAAAACAATGGAGGTATTCATGGATGACTTTTCGGTCATTGGGGATTCGTTCCAATCTTGTCTCTCCCACTTGGAAAGTATGTTGAAACGATATGAAGACACAAACTTGTGTCTAAATTGGGAGAAGAGTCACTTTATGGTCAAAGAGGGCATTGTCCTCGACCATAAAATTTCAAAGAATGGGATTGAGGTTGACAAAGCCAAAATTGATGTCATTGCAAAATTACCTCATCCCACTACCGTCAAAGGTATTAGGAGCTTTTTGGGTCATGCCGGTTTCTATCGTAGGTTTATTCAAGATTTTTCTAAAATCGCCGGCCTATGACCCATCTCCTCGAAAAGGATGCTCCTTTTATCTTCTCACCTGAGTGCGTAGAAGCTTTTGAAACTCTAAAGAAAAAGCTTATTGAGGCACCTATTCTTGTTGCCCCCGATTGGGACTTGCCCTTTGAACTTATGTGTGATGCTAGTGATTATGCAATAGGGGCAGTCTTGGGGCAACGCAGGTCTAAACACTTTCAGCCTATACACTATGCAAGCAAAACAATGACCGAGGCTCAAAGTCATTACACCACCACTGAAAAAGAATTATTAGCTGTGGTGTATGCTTTTGAAAAATTCCGGTCATATTTGATCTTGACCAAAAGCATAGTGTATACGGATCACTCGACTTTGAAGTACCTTTTTGCAAAACAAGATGCAAAGCCGAGACTACTTCGTTGGGTTCTCCTCCTGCAAGAATTTGATATCATAATTAGTGATAAAAAAGGAGCCGAGAACCTAGCTGCTGATCATCTCTCCCGTTTGGAAAACCCCCATCAAGATGTCTTCGAAAAGAAGGAAATTAATGAAACCTTCCCTCTTGAGACACTCAATGCGGTTGCCTTTCGTGGAGATTCTTTTACCCCATGGTTTGCCGATTTTGCAAACTACCTCGCGGGTAACTTTATTGTGAAAGGGATGTCGTCCCAACAAAAGAATAAATTCTTTAAAGATGTGAAACATTATTTCTGGGACGACCCCCTACCTTTTCAAAATCTGTGCGGATCAAGTCATCCGGCGGTGTGTGTATGGTCAAGAAGCCACTGAAATTCTCAAGGCTTGCCATGCTGGTCCCACGGGGGGCCACCACAATCCAAATTACACCGCCAAAAAGGTGTTTGATTCCGGTTTCTTTTGGCCCACGATTTACAAGGATGCCCAAGAATTGGTCAAATCCTGTGACGCTTGTCAACGTCACGGGAATATTTCACAAAAGAATGAAATGCCACAAAATGCAATCCAAGTTTGTGAAATCTTTGACGTATGGGGCATCGACTTTATGGGGCCATTTCCATCATCTCATGGAAACAAGTACATACTCGTGGCTATTGACTATTTGTCAAAATGGGTTGAAGCGAAAGCTTTACCCACAAATGATGCCCGAGTAGTCGTGAAATTTTTGAAAGCTCTCTTTGCTCGATTTGGAACTCCACGTGCTATAATTAGTGATCGTGGTACGCATTTTTGCAATGACTAATTTGATAAAGTCATGCAAAAGTATGGTGTAACTCACCGTCTTTCTACTGCGTACCATCCTCAAAATAGTGGACAAGTAGAAGTTTCCAATCGAGGCATAAAGAGAATATTGGAAAGAACCGTTGGTGAAAATCGTGCATCTTGGTCGGATAAATTAGATGATGAACTTTGGGCTTTCCGTACAGCTTACAAAACACCCATCGGGTATACGCCTTACAAGCTTGTATACGAGAAAGCGTGCCATCTTCCGATTGAGCTTGAGCATAAAGCCTATTGGGCCCTCAAGCATGCAAATTTTGACTTAAAAACTGTGGGTGACCATCGAAAAGTTCAATTGAATGAATTAAATGAACTTCGTGATCAAGCTTACGAGAACTCTTTGATCTATAAGGAAAATACAAAGAAGATACATGACTTAAAAATCAAAAACCGCATTTTCAACGTTGGTGATTGAGTCCTTCTTTTCAACTATAGACTCAAGATCTTCTCGGGAAAGCTCAAAACCCGATGGACTGGTCCATTCACTATCGTTAAGGTTTATCCTTATGGCACCGTCGAGCTATCTCAAAATGACGGTCCTAATTTCAAAGTGAATGGACATTGTTTAAAGCACTACTTTGGAGAGGACATACCATCCATGGTTGTCCCTGATCTCCAAACATTCCCCAAGGACAATTGAATTCGGGGATCGAGTCAAGCTAGCGACTTGGTAAAAAAAAACAGTAGCAACAACATGGGTTTTCACCTATGTCTCTGATTTCTTTCTACTTTCTAACAACCTAGTGTGGGGGAGTGGTCGTCCCCTGCAGCTATTTGAAATGTATATATCTTTGAAAAAAAAATGTGTGATTGTATGTACAGATAAATAAAGTGAAAAATGCAAAACAATATTTCCACAGTTAGCTTTTAATATTATCTTTTTACGTCCAAAGAGTCGGCATAATTGCCGGGACTTTGAATATTGAGGACAATATTCAATTCTAAGTGTGGGGGGGGGGGGGGGGGAATTCTAGCAAATTTTATCGCAAAATACTTTCAAGTACCCCCATTTTGGCCCAAAATTTTTAAAATTTTTTCACTTTATTTCAAAATTTTTGTGGTAATCAGTCTGCCGTGTCTAAACGACAAAAAGGATTGGCTAATCCAGGAGCAAACGGCTCTTGGAAAAGATATCTCAAACCCATTGATGGCATGCAATTTGCCCAAAATTGTATGATAAATCAACTCGCCATATCCCATAAAGCAAATGAGTTGGCTAGCCCACAAGATTATGGCTTGTGGTAAAGGTCGTGGAAAATCCATAATTGGTAATCAGCTCACCAAGATGTTGACTATTCCATCAAGAGCTGGCTAGTCCAGAAGCAAACGGCTTTTGGTAAAGACTAATCAAATCTGTTGACATCTGGTGGTTTGCTCAAAATCACATGGTTATCAAGTGGACCACAGTTCTTACTCCAGAAGTAATACCTTTTGGTAAAGAGTTTCAAATCCATTAAATTTTCTCAAAAGATTGCTAGAGACTAGCAATAGTTTAGTGTGGGGGATTGATGAGTGTGTAAATACTCATTATTTTTATCGTATCTGAACTGCCAAAACATCCAAAAACACTCAGAAATGCATCAAAATACAGAAATTATACCAAAAGTGTGTTTTATATGTTTTAGATGCAAAATGTTTAAAAACAAATGAAAAACGAACGAAGTTTGCACAATTGGCAATTTCTGTCCCTCAAGTTTCAAAAATTGACAAAACTAGTCCCTGGAAGTTTGAAATGAAAGAAAAGTCAACCCAAGTCCTTTGGATTTCAAAAATTGTCATAACAAGTCCTTGGGTAAAAAAGTTTGAGAAAATTACATGTTCGGTCCCTGCAGTTTGAAAAATGACAACTTTGGTCCATGGGATTTCAAATTTTGGAAATTAACTAAAATGGTCCTTTGGTAAATAAAACTTGACGAGATAAACCCTTGTAACTAATTTGGAAAAATGACACATCAGCCCTTGAATTTTCAGAATGTTACAAAATGGTCCTTGTGCTTAAATTTCAAACAAACTAAACGGATACCCCTTAATATTACTACTCCCTTTTAATCCAAAATAAAACCAACCCAATCCACCTTATTCCCCCTTGGCCCAATCCAACACAACATCCCACCCATTTCCCCTTTAATATTATAACCGGTCAAACACCACCCCCCACCCTTTGACCGTCTCCTCCACCTCACACCCCACTACCTGCAAAACTCCAACACTCCATCATCATTCACCCTAGCCTACCTTCACTTCTGCAACACTCAAACTCACCCCTTGCCTACTCAAACAAACACAAGCATCCAAGAAGTCCTCCCTGGCATCAATAATATCAAAGAAAAATCCAAATTAGTTTTGGGCGCCAAAATGATCAAAGGCCAAGATTGCTTCTATCTCATCCTATGGTCAAGGAAAAAGCTGGGAAAGAGACAAGGAAGCTTGGGGAACCCTAATTTGGAGCTATAAAAGAGAAAGAGATGCAGTGGTGCAGTGAGTCAGTTTTAGTTGTAATTTAGCCATTTCAAAGTATTGTAACTTTTGATTTCCAGTATTGTAATTGCTATTTTTATTTAATACAAGACTTCATTTTCAGAAATTCAAGATCCATTCCATTTTCAGTTTCATTAAACAATAAATATAAAAAAAATATATACAGAAAATAAAAAAAATATATAAAAAGCAATGTTGCAAAAATCGGAAAAATCGGCCGATTAATCGCCGATTCCAAGGTAATCGGCCATAGACCTTGGCGATTTAGGCTAATCGGCTAAAAAAATCGGTCTGGGAAAAAAATGGGCCAAAAATCGGCCGAATCGGTCAAAAATCGGCCGAATCGGTCAAAAATCGGCCGAATCGGCCAAAAATCGGCCGAATCGGCCGAATCGGTCAAATTTAAAAAAATAAAAATTTAGGCATTTTACTTAATTTGGGGATCGTTTATTTCACTTATAACGCACAATGGGCCTCATAATCAGAATTGAAGCCTTTTATTGAGGTTTGAAAACATAGAAGGCTTGAATCAGTTAAGATCTTTAGTTTGCTCTCCAGAAATTCTCAAAACATGCAGGAAATGCCAAACCGATTAATCACCGCCTTGACCGATTACAGGCTGCAGGGTGGTCGACCGCCCGGCTACCGATCCACGATTTTTGCAACATTGATAAAAAGTGAAGACAAAAACATGGAGCAGGGTGTATATGGGATGGCCCTGGGTTAGAACTCTTTGGGGAGTATTAGGGATTGATTTGAGGTCCATGGTTTATAAAAAGCATGCTTGGAAGCACACTGTGAGATCATTCCTTTTATTCTCAACTGTAGCATAATCCTTTTATCACTTATCCTTTTTAAATGTTCAGTATTGTGTGTTCAATTGGTGATTAATTGAGTTTGGTTTCTGCTAGTTATAGTTGTTTGTTTATCAAGTTTCATAGTTTAGCTAATTTTGTGTTTTGACTGTCATGATAGTATAAAAGGATGCATTGAATATTGACAAGTTATCTTTTGTTTCTGTGTTATCATAAGCTCAGTAACACCTAATAAGTTGATTAGATTCATATCCTTGTTCATTAGTATCTGTTTACTTCAAAATCTCACCAACACTGTCATTAAAAGGGTGTTTGGATCATGCTGATTTACTGAGTTGTAGTTGTTTGTTGGTATACCACTGGGTTCTAACTAGTTACTTAGGATCATATGAAGTCACATTGATCATCAATTTGGTCACAGACTTGCCAATAGTCAAAATCACCTCTCACATTAGAATTTTCATTAACTGTCATGTTAATAGATTGCATAATCATATCATAAGTTGTACAAGTAGTTATAGTAGTATAAATCAGTTTTACATTAACTTATTTCAACACATTAAGTAAGCTAGAATCAACCAAAAACCAGAAAAGTCAAAGTTTTTCAAAAACAGAAAAGTCAAATTGCATATTGATTGTCAGAAAGTCATTTTTTGGTCAAATTTTCTAGAATTTTGTGGGAGGCTTTAGAACTTGAAATTTTCAGAGCTCAAAGTATCCCACGTAAATTACAAAAGTCCATAATCAGATTATTTTTGGGATTTTTCTCTGGGCTTCTCTAAGGGCTTAAATCAACCTGCAGGGGAAGCAACCTCCCCTACACCAGGCCTTTTGGATACTTATCTTTGGGTCACTTTGGCTGACCCAGTGGACCCCACTATTAGTATTTTGGTTTTTTCGATAGCTTGTTAGTAGAACTTTTGATATTTGGGCTTACCTTAGACTTAGCTTATTTTCCTATTGCTTATTTTGTGGCCTTTGGTGTCCTGTTTTCATGAACTGATGCCCTATACTAGGGGTCATCATCTTTTAAGCTTAAGTTCATGAGCTTCTTATAAGCTTATCTGTACCCCTAAGCTTGAACCTTTTGTTGTTTTATGAAGCCCTCATGTCTAGCTTGTCACATATATGCTTGTTTGTCTATATCATGCTTATTTGCTGAGTGAATTTAACTCATGAAATCCTTGCCATCTGAATACTTACACTGAGTCATCAGTGTAAGTACTCAAGTTCATAAGCCAATCAAAACCTCATCAGTGAGCTTAAGCTTGTGATATCTAGTTTTTTTTTAAGCTAATCTACCACACTCTAGGTTTCAAAGCTCATTTTTCAATTTCAAGCTTATTCAATAAGCCTGCTTATAGCTATTAGTTGTCCCATTTGTCTACCTACATTGAGCACTCAGCTTGTTTGTAACTTTTTCAAAAGCTTGATATAAGTTCATTTGTGAGTCTCTCAGTGAAAGCTTGGGATTTTTGGAAAGCCCGCAAGTTGAACTCATTGATTCTAGGCTCATTTAGGTCTTAAGCTTATTGTATAAGCTTAAATCCAGGCCTATATAAGCCCCTCTCAGGACTGTTTGGCTGATAGGATTTGGAATTGCTAATTCCAATTTGCTAGCTTTTCCAGTGTGTTTTTCTAGTTCCTTTAGCTTGTTTTGTGTGTACTTAGCTTGTTGGAAGCTTGTGCTATCTCTGGTCCTACTTGTATAAGCTTATAAATAGTTGTTGCCTCATATATAAGCCAATACGCTCACTGTTTGGCTTTTTGCTTGCACACAGCTTATTTTCAAGCTTCACAGTAAGTTCCTTCACAAAAGTTTCCCATTTTCAGTAGTTTAACAGTTGTGTAAAACAAAATTGAGAAAAAGACAAAAATTAAGAAAGTGATAGCTTCTATTTAAGCCATTTTGGCTTATTTTCTGCTTATTTATAAGCACTTTTCATTTTTAAATTTTTCTCAGGTTCCTTTTTAGTTAAAATAATTTTAGGAATTTTTTCAGATTTTTCCTTGTTCATTTAGTAATTTTTATAATTAATTTTAGTTTAAATTAATTAAATAATTAGTTTTAATTAATAATTAATAATTAAAAAGTAGAAAAAAAAATAGGTTTTCTGTTTTAAAATTTGTTTTATAATATTTTAGATTTTTCTAAATTTAATTTTCATTTTTCTAGTTAATTTTCATAATCAATTAATAATTAGTGTAATTTAGTTTATTAAAAAGTAATTAATTAATTAGTAATTAATTAATAGTAATTAATTAAATAGTTGTAAAAATTATTTTTCTTTTTCTAAAAATTCTCTTAAGTCACTAGGATTGTAAAAATATCATTTTCACATTCGTAGGACTTTATTTGCTCACGTTTCACTTTTTATTTTGCGCGTTCGCGTTTATTTTAAATTCAAACGCGTGTTTTTAGGTTAACTTACGTTTCTAGGTTATCTGTTTATCAGTAATTGTTCCAATAGTGTTCTAAGTCATTTTCAATCATAATCTCGTAGTTTAATCATAATAACCAAATTCTTGATCCTTCTGTTAAATCACCCGATCACTTAAAACGTTTTTAATTACAATTGCTTACCTCGCTGGGACATAACGACCCGGGAATACCCTGTACTCCTTGGTTAGTTGGTTTTAGACGTTTGACTTGGTTGACCATCACCTGTTCAACTTAATTGACAGTTTGGGACCAATCAGTCATGCAGCAACATTTCCTACAAATGGTATTGTTACAGAGTTGCGTGACACAAATTCTTAAAAAGCTTCATATAAAACAAAAGAAAATGGCTTATCATAAATTTACCTGACATATAAGTTGTCGGCCCCAAATAGTATTGACAATAACCTGACCTACACCCTCATTAAACAGCTTACATCCTCACCCCCAATTTGGGATCGCTTATTAAGTCTGTTTAACTGAAGCAAACATTGATCGGAAATCAGTATCTCACATTTTATTTAAGCATCGTATCCATTCAGGCTTCGATGCATAATAAAGCATTTATTGCATTTCTTTCAAAACACCAACAACAACCTTTTAATTTGTCAAAATCAGTCGGTTAGGCCAAAATATTAGCCCTTTTGATCTGCAATTTTGAAGATAGAATATAATATGACGTACAAAATTATTAGTAGACCGAAAGTAAAGAGAGTGGTGAGACTTCTAACAACTAATCACTGACTTACCTACACTAATCGCAAAAGCTAAGGAGTAATCAAATACCTAAATTGTCAAACAGCGCACCAACCTACGTTATCACATAACTTCAAAAATGTTGATCCCAGTTGAGCTTAAACGATCTTGTATAGAAGTTAACTTAAATAAACACTTAAGCTTAAACGCGGAATATAAAAGCTTAACTTAAGAAGATTAACAATTCACTTTCAACACTTCAATATTATTAATACGAGCACTCAACAATGCTAGGGTTTTACAACCTTGAAGTGTAAACTAATACGTAATTCTGTCACACCTAAACTAACCCTAGGAACCTCCTTTTATAAGCCAAGGAGTCCTACTAGGTTTACAATACCTTTCTCTACAAGATAAGAATAATCTAAATAGATATACTATACACAGAATCTATTCCATAATTATCCTATCGTATACAATGTTAATCCTTTCAGCAGTAGTTTCACCAAGCAGCAGTTTGTCTTCAGCAGCAGAGTCATTAACACTAGCAGCAGTTTCATCATGGCAGCAGTATTACTCAGCAGCAGTATCACATAGCAGCAGTGTCACTTGGTCAAAACCCAACAATCCTCCCCTAAACTTAATATTTATTTCTAAATATTCAAGTTTCTTCAAAGTTCAAAACATCACTAGGAGGATGCTTCCAAACACTTCAACTCTTGAGCATTCAGTTGATCAAATATCTTCTTATACTTTGACAGCAAATTGAATGCTTGATCATCAGAATCATAATCTTTCTGCAACTTAAGTGATTTGTCACCATTAACCATCTGATTGACAATATTCCAGTATCTTACCACTGGGTAATCCATTTCAGCTAGCATATACAAAGTAATTAGTCCAATATCTAACACATGAACTCCAGAATCTTGAAAGAGTCTCCATTTTCTTACTTTGTATTCTACTATCTCTGTCCATTCAGAATCATCCATTGAAGGTTCAAACATAAGTTTAAGAGCTCTCCACATAACATTATCAGAAGAAGTTAAAATATGATCAATTTGATCTATCTCATACTTTTTACCATCAAATTTCTTAGCTCCAAACTTTGCCTTGTATAACTTCCACAAGTCTTCAACATCCTCTCTATCAAAGTAATGTAGCATCTGTTGAAATCTAAGAAATCTGTAAGACTTACCATCAGATCTCTGGACATCATGAAATGCTCCAATATTAGTATCATATCCTGTAGTTACTTTGACAATAGGATATTTGACTCCTAATGGTTTAGCATCAACAACTTCAGGATCTTCCATCTTGCCAACCACAGTATAACCCTTCAATTGTTCTTTTTGATGCTCAGAAGGAATGTGATCAAGACCATATTTAAACTCATCTCCTTCAGGCATAGAACTACTACCTTCACCTATCCTTCTTTTCTTCTTTGCAATTGATTTTTGATAAGCACCCTTTCTTTTATCACTTTGCACAGAAGAAGTAGTTTTTGTAGTATCACCATCAATCTGTTTAACAACATCAGCTTCTTGAACATGCTCTGCTTCAGCTACCTTTTCAGGTACCAACTTCTTATACATCTGAGCAATCTGTTCCAAGTCCTCAGCACATCCCATAGGATAGAAAGTATCTGTTCTTTTCTTAGCTTGTTGATACAAGTCAAAAACCTCTTTATCAGAATAAGGTTTCAACTCTATCAATTTCCATCCAGCTATATTCTTTAGATATCTTTCATATTCTTTTCTTTGTTGTTTAACAGTTGGACCTTTAAGTATCTTTATCTTCTTTCTAGCAGCATCATTCTGCTTTCTCTTCTTGATAGTGAACTCCTTGTACCAGGATTGCACATCAAAAGTTGAAGTTTCATTACCTTCATCTTTGATCAACTTTTGGAGTTCAATATCAGCATCAATTCTGATCTTCTCATTGACCCATTCATCATACTTCCTTAACTCTTCAGCCTGTCTTTTCTCTTCTTCCAAAAGTAACTGTTGATCATCATCATGTAATTTAAGTGCAACAGCAGAATCATGTTCACTTAAAAGTTCCTTAGGCCAAGAATCAAGAGGTATATCTGTGAAATCAATGCCTTTATACATCCACCTCTGAATATCAACTTGCTTACCTTTACCCTTATCTGTAGAAGATGATATGATTGTCTTCCTTTGAGTAGCAGCAGGTTTTCTTATTGTTATTCCTTTTTGAGGTTTTCTTGTTGTTGATGTTGTGATTGTTGTTGTTATAGGTTGTGGTAATGATTGAGTTGGTAGTTGTGGTGTATGTTTGGAAGTAGAGTCATCAGTAGTCTTCTTACTTAGCAAAACCATTGCCTCTGCAGCAGCATTGTCCATAGACCCAGCAGCAGAGTCTTGTACTTCAGCAGTATTCACTATTCCACTAGCAGCAGAACCAGAAATATCCTTAGCAGCAGAATTATGAACAGCAGTAGAGTCAGCAATAGCAGCATTTTCAACATGTTTTACCACTGAATCTTCCAAAGTCTTTAACACATTACCCATCAACCCTGTTGCCTTCACTAGTTGCTCAGACTCCAAAGTTTTAAGAGTTTCTACCACCTTTTCTTGTGCAGCAACCATCTTTTCCATAACAACTTCATTCCCTGATTTATCAGCAACCACAAAATCTCCAGCATCCTGAGGACTTTCAACATCCATATCACCAATCACTGGAGCCTCCCCTGAAACCATTCCTTCATTTAAACCCAGAGCACTATCAGCTTTTTCAACATTTGCCTCCCCTGAACCCATTGCCTCTTCATTCCTCCCCTGTTTGGAAGCATCATCTTCCAAGTGAGTAGAGACTTCAGGAGAACTAACAACCTGAGAAGTGCCCACTTTCTTCAATCTTTTCAATGAGGTTGAAGATCTTAATTTCTGAAAATTCTTAATCTGTTTGCGCATTTTGCTGATGATCTTGTCTTGTCCAGTAACAACATCAGATAGAGTAAGAACTTTATCTTCCGAAGACTGACACTTCAACCCCAAAGTGGTACAAGTAGCCGTCAATTCCTTTATAAGTTGCATTGTAGTCTCATCACTTCGACCTGTATTACCTGGTCCGAGAGGTGAATCATTGACATTGTCATCATGCACAAGTGGATCCGTCAATTCAAGTGTCACTTGCCTGTCCTCATCACTTCGACCTATGTTACCTGGCCCGAGAGGTGAATCTTGGGACAAAAACTCAGTATCAAACCTAGTTTGATCATCTGAGCCCCCTATATTTGCCATGTGGCTAGGGTTACCATCCTGAGAATTTGATTCAGAAGAATCATCATCTCTAGATGTTGCCTTGGTTTGGGTCTTAATTATGTTATCACTATCCTGCTCTGCTGCTAAGCTAGAAGCAGTAGTGACAGCCCTTGCCAACATGTCCTCATCATCACCTAGGACAGCCTCATCTGGTACAGCTATACTAACACTATCCTGAGGAAGATCAGTGTTCTTTTTGGTGTTCCTACGGGTATAGAGTATTTTAGGTTGTGTAGCAGATGCACTAAAATTGGGTGTGTGATGGGAGTCAGTGGGATTTCCTGATCCTTCACCCTGATTGTTTTGCACAAGTTGCACCATTTGAGGTGTAAGATTTGTATGTGTGCCTGAAAAACCTTTTCCATGCTTATTCAAAAAGGTAAAAGTTTTTGAAACCAATTTTGGAACTTATACAAACCCTATTATTACTCAAGAAGATTAAACGATCTTGTATAGAAGTTAACTTAAATAAACACTTAAGCTTAAACACGGAATATAAAAGCTTAACTTAAAAAGATTAACAATTCACTTTCAACACTTCAATATTATTAATACGAGCACTCAACAATGCTAGGGTTTTACAACCTTGAAGTGTAAACTAATACGTAATTCTGTCACACCTAAACTAACCCTAGGAACCTCCTTTTATAAGCCAAGGAGTCCTACTAGGTTTACAATACCTTTCTCTACAAGATAAGAATAATCTAAATAGATATACTATACACAGAATCTATTCCATAATTATCCTATCGTATACAATGTTAATCCTTTCAGCAGTAGTTTCACCAAGCAGCAGTTTGTCTTCAGCAGCAGAGTCATTAACACTAGCAGCAGTTTAATCATGGCAGCAGTATTACTCAGCAGCAGTATCACATAGCAGCAGTGTCACTTGGTCAAAACCCAACAATCCTCCCCTAAACTTAATATTTATTTCTAAATATTCAAGTTTCTTCAAAGTTCAAAACATCACTAGGAGGATGCTTCCAAACACTTCAACTCTTGAGCATTCAGTTGATCAAATATCTTCTTATACTTTAACAGCAAATTGAATGCTTGATCATCAGAATCATAATCTTTCTGCAACTTAACTGATTTGTCACCATTAACCATCTGATTGACAATATTCCAGTATCTTACCACTGGGTAATCCATTTCAGCTAGCATATACAAAGTAATTGGTCCAATATCTAACACATGAACTCCAGAATCTTGAAAGAGTCTCCATTTTCTTACTTTGTATTCTACTATCTCTGTCCATTCAGAATCATCCATTGAAGGTTCAAACATAAGTTTAAGAGCTCTCCACATAACATTATCAGAAGAAGTTAAAATATGATCAATTTGATCTATCTCATACTTTTTACCATCAAATTTCTTAGCTCCAAAATTTGCCTTGTATAACTTCCACAAGTCTTCAACATCCTCTCTATCAAAGTAATGTAGCATCTGTTGAAATCTAAGAAATCTGTAAGACTTACCATCAGATCTCTGGACATCATGAAATGCTCCAATATTAGTATCATATCCTGTAGTTACTTTGACAATAGGATATTTGACTCCTAATGGTTTAGCATCAACAACTTCAGGATCTTCCATCTTGCCAACCACAGTATAACCCTTCAATTGTTCTTTTTGATGCTCAGAAGGAATGTGATCAAGACCATATTTAAACTCATCTCCTTCAGGCATAGAACTACTACCTTCACCTATCCTTCTTTTCTTCTTTGCAATTGATTTTTGATAAGCACTCTTTCTTTTATCACTTTGCACAGAAGAAGTAGTTTTTGTAGTATCACCATCAATCTGTTTAACAACATCAGCTTCTTGAACATGCTCTGCTTCAGCTACCTTTTCAGGTACCAACTTCTTATACATCTGAGCAATCTGTTCCAAGTCCTCAGCACATCCCATAGGATAGAAAGTATCTGTTCTTTTCTTAGCTTGTTGATACAAGTCAAAAACCTCTTTATCAGAATAAGGTTTCAACTCTATCAATTTCCATCCAGCCATATTCTTTAGATATCTTTCATATTCTTTTCTTTGTTGTTTAACAGTTGGACCTTTAAGTATCTTTATCTTCTTTCTAGCAGCATCATTCTGCTTTCTCTTCTTGATAGTGAACTCCTTGTACCAGGATTGCACATCAAAAGTTGAAGTTTCATTACCTTCCTCTTTGATCAACTTTTGGAGTTCAATATCAGCATCAATTCTGATCTTCTCATTGACCCATTCATCATACTTCCTTAACTCTTCAGCCTGTCTTTTCTCTTCTTCCAAAAGTAATTGTTGATCATCATCATGTAATTTAAGTGCAACAGCAGAATCATGTTCACTTAAAAGTTCCTTAGGTTTATCATGAGAAACAACATCATTTAGAGGGCTTTGTTCTTTCTGAAAGGGTACAAAGGTTGGACCAATCTTCAACTTCTCAATCACAACAAACTCTTCCTGTGGTTTATCAACAATGGCAATTACAGGAACATAATTCATTGTTTTGGCAAGAATATCAACATCAAATAACCATTCTGGTCCTTTCCCTGTAGAATTGTATGTGTTTTCACTAAACTTGATATGCAGATTCTCCTCTACATATTTGGTTCTCTTATTATATACCCTGAAGGCTTTACTATTTACAGAGTAACCAACCAAATTTCCTTCATCAGCTTTTTCATCAAATTTGCCTAGCTGATCCTTAGTGTTTAAGATAGTAACAGGACATCCAAATGGTTTGAGAAAATCAATCATTGGCTTCTTACCATGAAATAGTTCATATGGAGTCTTGTTATGAGGCTTGACTACCTTACTTCTGTTTTGCACAAAACATGCAGTGTTCACAGCTTCAGCCCAAAAAGGTACAGGGAGTTTTGAATCAGATAGCATAGTTCTTGCAGCCTCAATAAGTGTCCTGTTTCTTCTTTCTGCAACACCATTCTGTTGTGGAGTTCTTGCTACACTGTACTGTCTAAGTATTCCTTTTCCCACACAGAATTGGTTCATCTCACTGTTCTTGAACTCAGTACCATTGTCACATCTAATAATCTTCACCTTGTGATTGTGCAGGTTTTCAACTCTTGTAATGAAAGCTTTGAGTGTTCCTGGAGTTTCATCTTTGGTGGCTAGAAAGAACACCCAAGTAAACCTGCTAAAGTCATCAGTGACAACAAGACAATATGACTTCTTATTCAAACCTTTTACAAATACAGGCACAAATAAATCCATGTGTAGCAAGTGTAGTGGCTCAGTATTTGTGTTTACAGTCTTGGACTTGAATGAAACTCTGTGTTGTTTACCCTTTTGACATGCAACACAAGTTTCACAATTCTCAAAAGTCTTTGTAGGCATCCCTCTCACAAGATTTCCTTTCACCAATTTGTTCATAGTCTTGTAGTTCAGATGTCCCAATCTTCTATGCCATAATTTGGACTCATCAATAGTGGCCTTTGCAATTAGACAAGTCAAAGCCCTCTTTGGAATAATATTCTTAATATGGTCACTGTATATATTTTCCTTTCTAGGGACCTTCAGAAGCACAGATTTGTCATCTGGCAATTGAAAATCAGGAGAAAGAATCATACACTCAGTGTCTGTAAAAAGAACAAAATTCTTTTTGTCACACATTTGTGAGACACTAAAAAGGTTAAACTTAAGTCCTTTCACAAGGAACACCCTTTCAAAGTCCAAATTTCCAGTTCTTAGAGTTCCTATTCCAACAATCTTACCACCTTTTGGATCATTCCCAAAAGCAACATAACCACCATCAAAAGCCTCAAAGTCTTCAAGTTGAGACTCATCTCCTGTCATGTGACCAGAACATCCACTGTCAACAATAACCATATCCTTAAGTTCATCCAGTAGATTGACCTGCACATGAAAAGTAGAGACATTAGTTCCTCTTGACGACCCAAGCCATTACTGACTTGGATCTGCCCTGTGCATCAACATAATCAAATTTCTTTAAATCACTTGATGCACTACTATCCTTGGAAACAGAATTTGAACCATTTGTTTTAGGTTTCCAAGTCCAACAAGCTGAGGCCTTAACAGCATAAAAGTGATTACCAACAACAGTATTTGGAAGATGTTTTGGCTCAGAAGTAGAAAGTTTTGCATTAGAAGCAGATTGCTTACTAGCAGCAGAATGCATACTAGCAGCAGAGTGCTTACTAGCAGTAGAGCCAGTGAAAGAACCAGTTGTATTTTTGAAAACACCATTTGTTTTAGCAGCATAAATAGATCTAGTTGCACCAGATCTCAATAACACAGCTCTTGGAACCATATTCCTATTAGGATGAGAGTGAGTCTTTTTAGTAACATATTTGTGATTCACCCTAGTGTATTGATTCCATACAGGCTTTTGGTGTTCAGGACATCTACCAATCAAGTGGTCAAAACTACCACACTTATAACAAGCCTTCTTTTGTAATTGAAGCTGACTACCTAATCTGTGTGAAACTAGGTTGTTAAAGTTTCTCTAGTTACCCCTAGGCTGATTATCAAAACATCTCATTTGTTCTTTAGGCATCTCATTGTACTCTACCATTCTCCTAGAGAGTTTATTTCCTAATACAGGCTTAACAAACTTTATCTGTTCTACCTTAGGTTTAACCTGAGTAGGAATTTCTTCCTTTTTCACATTTTGTGTTTGTTTAACCTGTTCCTCATCACTGTCAGTATCAGAATACCAATCCTCAATAATTGGAGCTTCAGGAAATTTTCTATCCTCAACTTTAGGTGTTTCAATTTTACTTGTACTACATTCACCTACAGGTTTTTCAATATTTAGCTCACTAATGAAGGATAGTTCTTTTCCTGGTGGAGCAAAAGCACTTTTGGCTGGAGGAGCCACTTCATTATACCCAATTCCACTACCTTTTCTCATTAAGTTATTCTCAATAGATTTATGAACCATATCAGAAGCAAATTGTTGTTTTTGTACTCTTACTACATGTTTATCTTTTTCAGCAAGAGCTTCCTCTTTTTCTTTTTCTGCTTCTACCAACTTATTTTTAAGAACTTCTACTTCACTGTTTTTCTTAAAAATTTCTATATCTCTGAGATTAAGTTGATCTACATATTCCTTCTCACACTCTTTAAGATATTCTAATCTTCTTTCAACATTTTGAATACCTACTTTGTAACCTAAGTTATCAAGTTTTAGGTGTTCAACTTCTCTATTTAAACTCTCATTCCTAGCCTTAAGAACTTCTATAGTGTCAGAACAAGATTTAAAAGAACAACCAGATGATTCAGAGTCATTAGATACCTCAGAGTCAGAGCCTGATGATGAACCATATGCCATAAGTACAAAGTTATGCACTTTGGGTTGAACAGCAGCAACCAAAGAGAAATTTGGTTCTTCTTCAGCCATATCACTCCAATCATAATCTCCCAGCCCATCACATGATACAAGTGCAGTCTTTGATTCTTCAGTCTTCTTTGGAACATCAGCATTCTTCTTTGGAGATCTACACTCTCTAGCAAAGTGTCCCTTCCTGTTGCAATTGTAGCATTCAATCTTAGACTTGTCAAACCCTGGACTCTCCTTAGCCTTGTATTTGACTTCTCTTCCAGTCTTTTTCCAGAATTTTCTTGCTCTTAAAGTCAACATTGCCATTTGCCATTTGAGATCAATTTCTTCAAGTTCATCTGGATCAATATGATCCATATCTTGATTTATGACATGTGACCTTATGGTAGTAGTAAGCTCAGCCAAGAATGCACATAAAGCAACATCACTGGTAGAAATCTTGTCATTTGAACCAGCAGCAGATCCATCAGCAGTAGAGACTCCATAAGCAGTAGAGTGAGATTCTTGAGTCTCTTTGGATTTTGAAGACACAAAAGCAAGATTTTGTGCACTAGAAGATGAAGTAGAAGAAGTAGCCAATTCAGATTCATACACCCTTAAATTGTTGTAGAGGCTCTCTAACTTCATTGTTTCAAAGTCAGGCTTATTCCTCCACACCACTGTATGCATACTCCATTCAGGTGCAAGACTTCTTAGGAACTTGAGATTCACATCTTCCTGTGGAACAACATAACCAACAAGCTTTAGATGACTAACTAGTTGATTTAGCCTGTTGTATGTGCCAATTATCTTTTCTCCAGATTCAGAAGTAAAGTTTTCAAACTGATGCTTCAACATGTTCTTCCTGGATTTCTTAGTAGCATCATTCCCTCCAAACCTGAATTCCACAGCATCCATCAATGCTTTTCCTGTTTCACAATCATCAAAGTCCATTTGAAATTCATTAGGTATTCCCATTAAGAGAATACTATGAGCCTTGATTTCTAGCTTCCTAGTTGCATTAGCTTCAGCAGACTTGATTGGTATCTCCTTACCATCAGCACTCTTCTCTGGTTCAGAATCACCATTAACAATCACATTCCACATGTTGAAGTCGATCATGCGAATGTATTGTCTGATCCTCCTCTTCCATAGCTCATACTCAGAAGGATTGAGCATAGGTACCCTTGAAGCAGTCACCATATGAGTTTCATCACCCATCTTAAGCAAACGATTTGGAACAACAAACTTTAAAGAAACAAAATCTTCTTGATTATAACTTCTAGATCACAAGCTCTGATACCACTTGTTGATCCCAGTTGAGCTTAAAAGATCTTGTATAGAAGTTAACTTAAATAAACACTTAAGCTTAAACGCGGAATATAAAAGCTTAACTTAAGAAGATTAACAATTCACTTTCAACACTTCAATATTATTAATACGAGCACTCAACAATGCTAGGGTTTTACAACCTTGAAGTGTAAACTAATACGTAATTCTGTCACACCTAAACTAACCCTAGGAACCTCCTTTTATAAGCCAAGGAGTCCTACTAGGTTTACAATACCTTTCTCTACAAGATAAGAATAATCTAAATAGATATACTATATACATAATCTATTCTATAATTATCCTATTGTATACAATGTTAATCCTTTCAGCAGTAGTTTCACCAAGCAGCAGTTTGTCTTCAGCAGCAGAGTCATTAACACTAGCAGCAGTTTCATCATAGCAGCAGTATTACTCAGCAGCAGTATCACATAGCAGCAGTGTCACTTGGTCAAAACCCAACAATAAACTTCAGAACGCCTCCTTTTGCACAATCCAGAAATATTGTAACATTGACCAGTTACCTCTGTGACAAAAGGAAAGCATGATGTTAGGGTAACTACAAAGCCTTTGCATCCCCGCATGTATGCATAAACTCTTTCCTTAAAATCACTACCGTGGCTCACCATTAAGTAACGATTTCCTTTTGTGAGACGCAAAATTTTGAGAACGGATAGACCTATTCATAGGCACAGAACTACCTGCGTCGTTCCAGATAACTCCTGATTGAAAGTCTAGAATGACCGCCCGCCTGGCAAGCCTGCAACCAATAAGAAAACAATAAGTCATAGGTTTAATGTACCTGAGAACAGAAGTGTTAAGGGCAAAAGAGTATGTGACAATAACCTGTAAATGTAGAAACATCAAGGACCTGATGTTCCAAAGGTTCATGCGCCAAACCAATATTACCTGTGCCAAAATTGAACCCAGACCAGGATTAGGCATTTAATTTAGTAATGACATTAAAAGATACGAATTTTATGATATAAACATACTTCCACTTAATCAATAAGGTGCTCATGAACAACACGATATAATAAAATAGTAAGTACACAAACCTTTAAGCTGTTCTTTTCTTGTCAGCTGGTTGCACTCGACAAGTCATTTTGGCCTCTACTTCCTTATTGGTCATCCTAACAGAACAAAAATGAACACATCAGGCTCTTCTTTTGCAGCCTAACTAACAATTCCTACTTACATTCTTTATCTCTATATAAGATGAAAAATATACTAATAACAGATATTTGAACATTCATATTGCATACCGTTTCCTCATTGACATTCCTTGGTAATCTAAGTGGTCACGTTGTGTTTGTAATGTTTGATTTCCATGTTTCTAATCCTTATCGGCTTAATTTTACATCGAGCCATTGCTTTGACGTTGTCCTTATGACCTACACATGCAAAAAACCATGGTTCTTAGAAGCGTTTATACCTGGTTGTTTGCTTAAGTGAACTAATTGTTGTTTAAAGTTGAAAGATATTTGACAACAACCATGGCATTTGTGCATAACCGTAGCCTTTTAATGCAGAGAAACCCAAAGATTATATAGTATATACATCAGGTAGCAACAGTGTTGGTAGCTGAGGACATTGGCAGGTTTTCTGATCTTAATACGGTATTAGAACTAAGGAGCATACAAATGCTA